>JAJGRW010002138.1:0-22888 GCA_025461045.1 Carex parvula | reverse complement strand
TTCTTGGAAGTGCCAAACGCCAAGTAGAGAGTTTAGTATATAAACAGGATTTGTGGTTTGTCAGCAAGAAAGTACATATATATAATTCGTCAGTGTGATCAAGAAACAGACAAATATCACTACGAGACAAGTATTGTAACCACCTCCTTACTTTAAAGGACTATCCCAGTAAGTCCCAAGGTAGGGCCATAGAGATGAATCTCGTCACCATTTGCATTTAATTACTATAATAAAATTTGCATCGTCTTGGACTGGGCTGAGTACTCTGTCTGCAGGAGACACAACTTATTAATTACCGTGCATTTGTTAGTTTGATGGTTGTATTTTACTTTGGCTTTGTACTCTTGTACTTTAATATCAACCACGGTCATTATGATGCACAGTTGCATACAGTCGTGTACTAATTCTTCCTCCTGTATATATACATTTACATGGGTACAGTACACTGTATATATACATAAAACTACATTTGTGTGTTTGAGGTCCTGCACATTAACTTGATTTTTGACATGGTAGGGCCCTTGAGATTTTTGGGCATGTGTACAGTACACTTTAAAGGACTATCCCAGTAAGTACCATGGTAGGGCCATAGAGATAAAGCAAGGCACCATTTGCATTTAATAGCTATGATTAAATCTTGCATCCTCTTGGACTGGGCTAATTCATCATTGGCACCATCTGTCAAACCCATAGCCTTCAAAGTGGCAAGTGGCTAGTAGAGAGTTTAGTATACAAACAGGATTTGTGGCTTGTTAGCAAGAAAGTCCACATATATAATTCGTCAGTGTGATCAAGAAACAGACAAATATCGCTACGAGACAAGTATTGTGACCACCTCCTTACTTTAAAGGATTATCCCAGTAAGTACCATGGTAAGGCATACAGATGAAGCAGGACACCATTTGCAATTAATTGCTATGATTAAATCTTCATCCTCTTGGACTGGGCTGAGTACTCTGTCTGCAGGGGACACAACTTATTAATTACCGTACATTTATTAGTTTGTTGGTTGTATTTTACTTGGGCTTTGTACTCTTGTACTTTAATATCAACCACGGTCATTATGATGCACAGTTGCATACAGTCGTGTACTAATTATTCCACCTGTATATATACATTTACATGTGTACAGTACACTGTATATATACACAAAACTACATTTGTGTGTTTGAGGTCCTGCACATTAACTTGATTTTTGACATGGTATGGCCATAGAGATTTTTGGCACGTGTACAGTACACTTCAAAAGACTATCCCAGTAGGTACCATGGTAGGGCCATAGAGATGAAGCAAGGCACCATTTGCATTTAATTGCTATGATTAAATCTTGCATCCTCTTAGACTGGGCTGATTGATCATTGGTACTATCTATCAAACCCACAGTCTTGGAAGTGCCAAACGCCAAGTAGAGAGTTTAGTATATAAACAGGATTTGTGGGTTGTTAGCAAGAAAGTACACATATATAATTCGTCAGTGTGATCAAGAAACAGACAAATATCACTACGAGACAAGTATTGTAACCACCTCCTTACTTTAAAGGACTATCCCAGTAAGTCCCATGGTAGGGCCATAGAGATGAATCACGTCACCATTTGCATTTAATTGCTATGATTAAATCTTCATCCTCTTGGACTGGGCTGAGTACTCTGTCTGCAGGGGACACAACTTATTAATTACCGTGCATTTATTAGTTTGTTGGTTGTATTTTACTTTGGCTTTGTACTCTTGTACTTTAATATCAACCACGGTCATTATGATGCACAGTTGCATACAGTCGTGTACTAATTATTCCACCTGTATATATACATTTACATGTGTACAGTACACTGTATATATACACAAAACTACATTTGTGTGTTTGAGGTCCTGCACATTAACTTGATTTTTGACATGGTAGGGCCACAGAGATTTTTGGCATGTGTACAGTACACTTTAAAAGACTATCCCAGTAAGTACCATGGTAGGGCCATAGAGATGAAGCAAGGCACCATTTGCATTTAATAGCTATGATTAAATCTTGCATCCTCTTGGACTGGGCTAATTCATCATTGGCACCATCTGTCAACCCCATTGCCTTCAAAGTGGCAAGTGGCTAGTAGAGAGTTTAGTATACAAACAGGATTTGTGGCTTGTTAGCAAGAATGTACACATATATAATTCGTCAGTGTGATCAAGAAACAGACAAATATCGCTACGAGACAAGTATTGTGACCATCCTTACTTTAAAGGATTATCCCAGGAAGTACCATGGTAAGGCATACAGATGAAGCAGGGCACCATTTGCATTTAATTGCTATGATTAAATCTTCATCCTCTTGGACTGGGCTGAGTACTCTGTCTGCAGGGGACACAACTTATTAATTACCGTGCATTTATTAGTTTGTTGGTTGTATTTTACTTTGGCTTTGTACTCTTGTACTTTAATATCAACCACGGTCATTATGATGCACAGTTGCATACAGTCGTGTACTAATTATTCCACCTGTATATATACATTTACATGTGTACAGTACACTGTATATTTACACAAAACTACATTTGTGTGTTTGAGGTCCTGCACATTAACTTGATTTTTGACATGGTAGGGCCATAGAGATTTTTGGCACGTGTACAGTACACTTTAAAAGACTATCCCAGTAAGTACCATGGTAGGGCCATAGAGATGAAGCAAGTCACCATTTGCATTTAATTGCTATGATTAAATCTTGCATCCTCTTAGACTGGGCTGATTCATCATTGGTACTATCTGTCAAACCCACAGTCTTGGAAGTGCCAAACGCCAAGTAGAGAGTTTAGTATATAAACAGGATTTGTGGGTTGTTTGCAAGAACCCACAATTATATAATTCGTCAGTGTGATCAAGAAACAGACAAATATCACTACGAGACAAGTATTGTAACCACCTCCTTACTTTAAAGGACTATCCCAGTAACTCCCATGGTAGGGCCATAGAGATGAATCACGTCACCATTTGCATTTAATTGCTATGATTAAATCTTCATCCTCTTGGACTGGGCTGAGTACTCTGTCTGCAGGGGACACAACTTATTAATTACCGTGCATTTATTAGTTTGTTGGTTGTATTTTACTTTGGCTTTGTACTCTTGTACTTTAATATCAACCACGGTCATTATGATGCACAGTTGCATACAGTCGTGTACTAATTATTCCACCTGTATATATACATTTACATGTGTACAGTACACTGTATATATACACAAAACTACATTTGTGTGTTTGAGGTCCTGCACATTAACTTGATTTTTGACATGGTAGGGCCATAGAGATTTTTGGCATGTGTACAGTACACTTCAAAAGACTATCCCAGTAAGTACCATGGTAGGGCCATAGAGATGAAGCAAGGCACCATTTGCATTTAATTGCTATGATTAAATCTTGCATCCTCTAGGACTGGGCTGATTGATCATTGGTACTATCTATCAAACCCACAGTCTTGGAAGTGCCAAACGCCAAGTAGAGAGTTTAGTATATAAACAGGATTTGTGGGTTGTTAGCAAGAAAGTACACATATATAATTCGTCAGTGTGATCAAGAAACAGACAAATATCACTACGAGACAAGTATTGTAACCACCTCCTTACTTTAAAGGACTATCCCTGTAAGTCCCATGGTAGGGCCCTAGAGATGAATCACGTCACCATTTGCATTTAATTACTATAATAAAATTTTGCATCGTCTTGGACTGGGCTGAGTACTCTGTCTGCAGGGGACACAACTTATTAATTACCGTGCATTTATTAGTTTGATGGTTGTATTTTACTTTGGTTTTGTACTCTTGTACTTTAATATCAACCACGGTCATTATGATGCACAGTTGCATACAGTCGTGTACTAATTCTTTCTCCTGTATATATACATTTACATGTGTACAGTACACTGTATATATACATAAAACTACATTTGTGTGTTTGAGGTCCTGCACATTAACTTGATTTTTGACATGGTAGGGCCATTGAGATTTTTGGCATGTGTACAGTACACTTTAAAGGACTATCCCAGTAAGTACCATGGTAGGGCCATAGAGATGAAGCAAGGCACCATTTGCATTTAATAGCTATGAGTAAATCTTGCATCCTCTTGGACTGGGCTAATTCATCATTGGCACCATCTGTCAAACCCATTGCCTTCAATGTGGCAAGTGGCTAGTAGAGAGTTTAGTATACAAACAGGATTTGTGGCTTGTTAGCAAGAAAGTACACATATATAATTCGTCAGTGTGATCAAGAAACAGACAAATATCGCTACGAGACAAGTATTGTGACCACCTCCTTACTTTAAAGGACTATCCCAGTAACTCCCATGGTAGGGCCATAGAGATGAATCACGTCACCATTTGCATTTAATTGCTATGATTAAATCTTCATCCTCTTGGACTGGGCTGAGTACTCTGTCTGCAGGGGACACAACTTATTAATTACCGTGCATTTATTAGTTTGTTGGTTGTATTTTACTTTGGCTTTGTACTCTTGTACTTTAATATCAACCACGGTCATTATGATGCACAGTTGCATACAGTCGTGTACTAATTATTCCACCTGTATATATACATTTACATGTGTACAGTACACTGTATATATACACAAAACTACATTTGTGTGTTTGAGGTCCTGCACATTAACTTGATTTTTGACATGGTAGGGCCATAGAGATTTTTGGCACGTGTACAGTACACTTTAAAAGACTATCCCAGTAAGTACCGTGGTAGGGCCATAGAGATGAAGCAAGGCACCATTTGCATTTAATTGCTATGATTAAATCTTGCATCCTCTAGGACTGGGCTGATTGATCATTGGTACTATCTGTCAAACCCACAGTCTTGGAAGTGCCAAACGCCAAGTAGAGAGTTTAGTATATAAACAGGATTTGTGGATTGTTAGCAAGAAAGTACATATATATAATTCGTCAGTGTGATCAAGAAACAGACAAATATTACTACGAGACAAGTATTGTAACCACCTCCTTACTTTAAAGGACTATCCCAGTAAGTCCCATGGCAGGGCCGTAGAGATGAATCTCGTCACCATTTGCATTTAATTACTATAATAAAATTTTGCATCGTCTTGGACTGGGCTGAGTACTCTGTCTGCAGGGGACACAACTTATTAATTACCGTGCATTTATTAGTTTGATGGTTGTATTTTACTTTGGCTTTGTACTCTTGTACTTTAATATCAACCACGGTCATTATGATGCACAGTTGCATACAGTCGTGTACTAATTCTTCCTCCTGTATATATACATTTACATGTGTACAGTACACTGTATATATACATAAAACTACATTTGTGTGTTTGAGGTTGTTCGCTCCTGATTGAGAGGTACAGAGTTTCACCACAGCCTGAGCTGTGGAGTTTAAACCCTATTCAATCTCTTGGACGAAGGTTGCAAGTGCACAACCCTGTCTTTGTAGATAGAACGGGTGTCGATCCTCAGGGACGGTTTATTTTCTGAACTTAAACTATTCCTAATTAGGTACTAGAAGTTTGAATGTTTGGGGTTTGTCTATTTCCTAAGATGTATGAACAAGTAAAAGAATGAAACAAAAGAATATATGAACAAGTAAACTAATGTATAGACAAGTAATGAATCGACTAAATGTTTGTGTTTTGTACTATGTATAAAAGTTGTGTTTCAAGGGTTTCAGATTTCATCTTCAACTTTACTGCTCAGACCTGCCACGCGACCCGCATGCTCTCGCATGCGACCCTTGTGACGCGACCCGCATGCTCTCGCATGCGACCCTTGTGACGCGACCCGCATGCTTTCGCATGCGACCCGCTTGGCCTTAAGCGCCCTGGACTCGGCACGCGACCCGCAAGCTGTGGCTTGCGACCCTCGTGATGCGACCCGCGTGCTGTGTCACGCGACCCGCATGGCCCCTGAGCTGACTCTGCACAGGTCAGAAACTTGCTGTTTAAGTCGTGTAAGGTTAGATTGACCGTACCTAGTGTCAGTGAACCTCAACTTTCGTGTGTTGGCTTAGCAGACCTGGTTTGGAATTGCAATTTCACCTTCTCAGATTTAATCAAGCTGTTTGATCTAAACCTAAGTTCTCAATTCTGTTTACTAAAGGTATCTACAAGCTGAAGGACTTTCACCTTTCGGCTACTCATTGATCTACAAGCTAAATAGAAACTTTCACCTTTCGGCTACTCATTGATCTCACCTTTCGGTTCTCAGACCTACCTCAGGTACTTAACCTAATTGCAAGAAATATGAAGCCCTTGGTACAAGAAGAAATGCCAAAGGCATTCAACAGTAAGCAATCAAGAATCAAACAATTCAGATCAAGCAATCTCAAATAATACTAGAATCAAGAAACACGAAATAACATCAAGAATCAATACAAATGCATAATCAAGTAAAGTGTCAGACTACAAATCCAAACCCTCGAAACTACAGTATCTACTCAGACATCAAAGAAAGTAAAGTAAAAGAAAGAGAGAGAAAGCAAATCATGGTGAGAAGGAAGAGAGAAGAGGATTGGAGCTTCAGATCGAGTCTTCTCCTTCGAATCGCCTCTTCTTCAGCTCCAGCTCAATCTCTCCTCTTCAAATCGCCTTCTGGCGCTTCCCAATCGGACCTCCCAATCGGATCTAAGCTGTCTCTGAATGAAAATCGGATCCTTCTTCAGTTGCAGGCCGCAGTATATATAACCTCCTTCGTGGGCCTCAATTGGGCCTGGCTCAGCTGACCCGACGCGACCCGCATGAATTTCCATGCGACCCGCGTCAAGTGGCGCGGATGCGATCTGTGAGGGTCGCGTCTGAGGTCGCTTCGTCTGGGCTGCTATGCGACCCGCATGAGATGGGATGCGGGTCGCATGGGGGAAGTCAGAACTTGGCCATTTTGCCTGTTTTCGCCTATATCCTGCAAATTAACCACAAAACTGCAGCAGTACCATATTCTAATGAAAATCAATATAAACTATGCAATTTAGTGGCCAAAAGCATAAGGTCTGGTTCAGAAATAGGACGAAATAATAGATGAAATATAGACACATCAAATTCCCCCAAGCTTACCCTTTGCTTGTCCTCAAGCAAATCTGTACTTTCAAACCGGGTTTGGAACCTAAATGCAAACTAAATGCCTAAAATGTGAAAATTTACTCGATTGACTCAATAAAGAAACTGAAGAATCTTTTTGCTATGAATTGGACTCACCTTGGTCAATTTTGATTCACCTCACAAATTGATTAACAAAACCTCAAATTCTAAATGTTTCAAAACTTGCAAAGCTGATTACTTGAATTTGTCGATTTATCATTCTTTCACTAAGCTGTGCCCTCGTTTGTAGGAGATTTACCCTTTTGGCCCCCCCCAAGCTTGAATCAAGCTTAGGTCAGAAAGTTGCGGACTTCGTGTGTTGGTATGTGCAAAAATTTTCTTTCTTTTATTTCTAATTGGGAGACGAGCTCAAAGGCGCCCATTCGAGGCTTATTGCCAGTACTCTTATTTTCTCCATCTTTTCATCTCTTTTTATTTTTTTTTATTTTTTATTTTTATTTTTATTTTTTCTCTAAAATTTTTTTATTTGCACATACCATGAATACACACATCCATTAGCGTTCATTCACACCAACGAATATCCCAATCTTTCTTTACTTAAAATCCCTATTTCGAAATTTGAAAGGCACAATTCAGTTTCTAAATTCTATATCAACATTCAAATATCCAATTTCTACAAATCTCAAACCATTTGGTCCTAATCAGTTCTATTTGGTCAATTATGAGGTTAGGTCTAATATCCCAAAGTAATTCCAATCACATAAAAATTTTCAAACATGTCCCAGATCGAAGCAATCAAGCAAATTTTTCACCTAACAATGCGAGAAAAGTAAAAATAATGACCTAAGTGCAATCAAAATAAAGCCTAGAACATAAAAGTAAATCCTAAGATACAAAAGTCAACCCTAAAACACAAAAGTCTCCCCCCCAAGCTTAGTCTGAGCATTGTCCTCAATGCTTCAAGACTGAAAGATAAAGAGAAATAAAAGCAAAGGGGAAAGAGAAATCAAACCCGCTCAGTCATCGGTAGGAGGATCAAGCCAAAAAGCACTGAACTGCTCCTCCAGAGTGCCCATCCTCGTCTGAATATCAGAAAGAACGTCATCCTGCTCACGCCTCATGTCATAGAGGAAGTCACCATGCTCCCGCCTCATGTCATACACCAAGCTGTAGACATCGTGAATAGAGGGATCGGGGACGGGAGGCGGATAGGAGGGGCGAGAATAAGAGGTGGATGGACCAGCGGCAGACGAGGAAGGACCAGCTGCGAAGGAGGAAGGACCAGCTGTAAAGGTGGATGCATGGAACTGCGTGGGTGGCATGGAAGCATCGGCCATGTGAACATCACCATAAGCAGGAGGCTGTGGCTGAAAAGGAGGTGGTGGTGGTGGTGCCTGCTCAGCTGGCTGTGGTGGAGGAAATAGCCAAGTGGTCTCGTCCTCGAAAGAGAGATGGAATGGACGAGGCAACTGGTACTGGCTACCATCCTGCATGCGCCAAAAATATCAGGCACGGTGACCGGCGGGACCGCGCTCGATCTTGACGAACGTCGCTTGCTGAAAGGCCTTGACATCCATGATGTTCGGGCCCTGAGAGAGAGTGAATCCGGCGACTGATATGCCAAGTCGCTCAGCAATAAGAGTGACATAGGCGCCGATGTGAATCAAGCCTCGTGGCTTCGTATTCTTCTGCACATACAGCCAGTGAGCAACCATATTGAGCATCAGATCGGGCCGCTCAAAATCTTCCAAGGGCCGGAGCATGTGATCCAGCAATACTAGATCCTCCTCATTGACACGTGCAACTGTCTCGCCACGTGCAAAAATGGTGTTTGCAAGAGTGCGTTGGACGCAACGGAGAACAGGGTGAGGTATAGCAGTGCTCCTGTACTCGTTGCTTGTAGCGACCTCCTTACCCGTGATCAGACGCCAGAAGGTGTTTCGGTCAAAGCCCTCGCGGTAGACAAGGTCGCTGACCGTGGGGTTTGGTGCGAAGCCAAACCACTCGCGCAACTGTCTAACAGGGACTCGGTGAGTCTCGCTGCGCATCTGGAATCGAATGTACGGCTCTTCTTTGGCATCCCACTTGAGTTTGAGAGAGGAGAGGAACTCAAGCGTGAGCTCCTGGTAACAATCATACTGAATACCCCAGAAAGTGGAAGTAAACCCGATCCTCTCAGTGAGGCGAACAAACTCCTCGTAAACTCCAAAGGTGTGAAGTGCACCTAAATCGACTCGGCGAGTGTTGGCGAATGTGCGTCTCTGCAAGTTTTCAAAACGGTTGCACATGCCGCGATTGATGATGCGGAAGTGTGGTGGTGGGTATGCATCTGCCCGAGGAGTATACTGAGCGGAAAGGGGGTTGGAATCATCAGAGAAATGCTCGACTTCAGGGTTTTCAGGATTTTCAGCTTGAGAAGCAGAATGAGAGGCATGATTGGAAGAGGAAGGATGAGAGGAGGAGGTACTGTCATTGCGCGAGGTTGAAGCAGAAGAATGAGAGGAATGAGAGGAATGAGAGGGAGTGGCTTGCCTCAACTCTTGTCTGCGCTTGGATCGGATTTCACGGCGAGGGTCCATGTTCTTGCCTCTGATTTGGTCTCTGGTTCAATATGACGCGGGTCGCGTGGGTTCTGGTGCGACTCGCGTGAAATCTGACGCGGGTCGCGTGAATGTGGATGCGGCTCGCGTGGGTTTTGATGCGACTCGCGTGAGACCTGACGCGGGTCGCGTGGACCGGACTTGTCTGGCTAGGTTAGGTTTTGAACCGATTACTGGAGCGTGTCGCTTCGGTCAGGACATGGGTCGCACAGAACACAGGGGCTGGTAGGGTGGCAAACCAATCAAAGAAAAGAGAAAGGAGAACTTACCTGCTGCGTCGTCGGCTTCGTGGAAGAGAAGGGAGAAGGTCGGCGGAGAGAATGTTAGTGCTTCGGTTGAGAGGAGAAAGTGGAGAAGAAAAGAGAGGAATCGGCTGGGAATGAGAAGGGAGGAAGGGAACGCGACTTAAAAAGGACCTCGTGTGGTTTCGACGCTCCCCTTCAGTGCCAGCCGTCGGTTCGAGGCGACGCAGGTCGCACGGAATTTCACGCGGGTAGCATGGAAACGCACGCGGGTCGCGTGTAATCTCATGCGGGTCGCGTGATGGGTTCTTTTTGATATTTTTACAAAAGGAAAACAATTAGAAATCTGATCTAACTCTAATCTATCTCTAAATCTACTCTATGTCTAAATGAAATGTCTACATGAAATGCAATTAAACGAACAGGCTTGGGCTGCCTCCCAAGGAGCGCTTGTTTTAGGTCTCAAGCTCGACCTTCCTTTCTCTAATCTTTGACTCGGGTGGGATCGGATAGATCCCAAGAAGTGATGAAGTTGGCAATGTTTGCATACCAAGGGTCTTTCATGTCAGCCACTTTCACTTCTGTTCCTCCGACTTCTTTCAGATTGCCGATTTCATCGTTTGGTTCGAACAAGAATTCAGTGTGTTCATTCACGCTCTCACGGATCCGATCAAGGAAGTGTCCTTCTACCAATTCTGTTAGGCATTCTTCGCGCACATCCACTCGAGAACAGGATTCGGCTGAAGGGTACTTCATGGCTCGATCACTTTGGAAACACACTTTCTCTCCTCCAAAGTTCAAGGTCAGTGTTCCTTGAGACACATCGATGATTGCACCTGCTGTCCTAAGAAAAGGTCGTCCCATAATGATGGGGACTTCCTTGTCCTCTTCCATTTCCATGACCACGAAGTCAACAGGTACAAAGTACTTACCGACCTGAACTGGTACGTCTTCCACTATGCCAAGTGGCAATCGTACTGAGGAGTCTGCTAGCTGCAACGTCATTCGCGTGGGCCTGAGCTCTCCTACTCCCATTCGCTCGAAAATCGTGCGCGGCATGAGGCTCACGCTAGCTCCCAAGTCACAGAGAGCTCTCTTGATCGTGGCCTTGCCGATGATGCAAGGAATGGAAAACTTCCCTGGGTCGTTCAATTTGGGAGGTAGGTCGCTCTTCAGAATGGCACTGCACTGTTCTGTCAACTTCACCGTTTCATTGCCCCCCAAGCTTCGTTTGTTGGATAAGATATCCTTCAGGAATTTGGCGTAAGAGGGCATTTGAGTCAAGGCCTCGGTGAATGGGATCGTGATGTGCAGTCCTTTCAGGACTTCCGTGAACTTTGCGAATTGTGCGTCCAGTTTGGTTGCAGCTAGTCTTCGCGGAAAGGGCAAAGGTGGCCTGTAGGGTGGAGGTTTCTCAGCCTCTTTCTTCTTCCCTCTGTCAGGCTCTTCCACGCGGGTCGCATGAGTTGGCTTGCGGGTCGCGTCGACAGGTTCTCCAAGCGGCGATGCGGGTCGATTTGGCTCAATGCGACCTGGGTCAACGTCTTCTTCCGAGGGTGACGCGGGTCGCGTGAGATGGCACGCGGGTCGCGTCACATCAGAGTGGGTCACATCCAATGGAGCATCCAATGAAGTCAGATCAGATGGGAAGGCTGGTTCTTGGTATTGGGTCCCACTTCGCAGCGTGATCGCCTTGGCCTCTGCTCTGGGGTTGGGTTCCGGCTGAGCTGGCAACTTCCCAGGTTGAGGTTGGCTCGAGGTGACAATGTGACTCAGCTGCTCCAACAACTTGCTTTGAGCCGCCATTTGAGTGGACATGCTCTGCATCTGTTCCCACATCATTTGATTCATCTTCCCTTGCTCGTGAGTGAAATTGGTCGCATAGGGAGGCACGTACGGTTTGGAAGGACCGGCTTGAGGTGCTCGAATGTTCTGATTGGAAAAAGAGGTGTTCTGATAGAAGCTCTTGTTGGGGTTGTTGTTGGAAGAGGGATTGTTCCAATTGTTGTGATTGGAGGACGGACGATTGAAAGAATTGTTGTTGTCACTGGAAGACGGATTGTGAAACGAGTTGTTGAAAGGAGGTCTAGGAGCACTGTTTTGATTCCACCTCCAATTTTGTTGCTCAATCGGATCCTTGGAGTAGGATCGGTTGAAAGGAGGCTTTGGAAAAATGAAGGCTCGTTGTTCAGAGAACTTACCTGTTCGGTGCTCTCTTCGACCTCTGCCAAGGGGCATTGCTCGTAGCTGTGTCGCTCATCTCCACACATGACGCAGCTCTGCAGTTGTTACTCGACTGCCTTCACGCTCAGCTTGTCTATTGCCCTCTGCATGGCATCCATCTTGGCGGTCAAGGCAGTGATGTGATCGACCTCGAACTTGCCACCACCTCTCGGTCGGGCGTTGTCGCGGCCGGACCACTGTTGGTTCTGTGCCATGTGGTCGATCAGGTTCATGGCTTCAAGAGGCTCTCGAGACATCAATGCTCCACCTGCAACTGCATCTACAGAAGAACGAGTGCTTTCTGTCAAACCATCATAAAACGTTTGGATCAACAACCAATCGGGTAAACCATGGTGCGGACAAGAATACTGCAACTCTCTAAACCTTTCCCAAGACTCATTAAGGGGCTCATCTAACAATTGCCTAAAGCTGGTCAGTTCGTTCCTTACCTTTGCGGTTCTTTTGTGAGGGAAAAACCTAGTCAAAAACAACTTAGATAATTCCTTCCAATTGGTGACCGAATCCCTAGGTAACGACCCTAACCATTTCTTAGCCTTGTCCCTAAGAGTAAAAGGAAAAAGAGCCAGTTTGGTGTAATCTGCGGTTGCTCCATTGGTTTTGATGGTTGTGATGCACTCGAGAAAGGTCTGCAGGTGAGCATGAGGATCCTCGTGATCCATGCCATGGAATGTGTTCTGCTGGACCATGTTGACCACTCCTGGATTGAAGTTCGGTTGTTGTCCAGGAACTCTTGGCAACCTGATTGCGCCCCTGACATCTCCAGCTCGTGGCACGTTGAATTCTCGAAGTGTCCTTGGTATGAAGACATCCGTCTCATCGTCATCAGGATCGGTCAGGACTTCTTCCCTGTCTCTTTCTCTTTCTCTTTCCTCCCTTTCATCTCTGCTCGGATGGTCTGACATCTCTTCAAAGCGGGTCGCTTCCGAAGTCTTGCGGGTCGCGTCTGATGTGATGCGGGTCGCGTCAACCTCGGTGCGGGTCGCGTCAAGAGGTGGCTGAGCAGAGGTGGTCTCTTCTGGAGGAGTTTCGTCGAAAAGCGGCCCTCTGCTCCTCAGTTGGTACTTCAGTGTGTATCTACCTGCAGGAGGGGGATTAAGAGCCAGCTTTCAGTAAAAGAAAAGAAAAGTAAAAGATACAGATTAAAATCTAGATTAACTAAGAAAAGTAAAAATTCAGAAAATAGAAGCCGTCCCCGGCAACGGCGCCAAAAACTTGTTCGCTCCTGATTGAGAGGTACAGAGTTTCACCACAGCCTGAGCTGTGGAGTTTAAACCCTATTCAATCTCTTGGACGAAGGTTGCAAGTGCACAACCCTGTCTTTGTAGATAGAACGGGTGTCGATCCTCAGGGACGGTTTATTTTCTGAACCTTAACTATTCCTAATTAGGTACTAGAAGTTTGAATGTTTGGGGTTTGTCTATTTCCTAAGATGTATGAACAAGTAAAAGAATGAAACAAAAGAATATATGAACAAGTAAAAGAATGAAACAAAAGAATATATGAACAAGTAAACTAATGTATAGACAAGTAATGAATCGACTAAATGTTTGTGTTTTGTACTATGTATAAAAGGTGTGTTTCAAGGGTTTCAGATTTCATCTTCAACTTTACTGCTCAGACCTGCCACGCGACCCGCATGCTCTCATGCGACCCTTGTGACGCGACCCGCATGCTTTCGCATGCGACCCGCTTGGCCTTAAGCGCCCTGGACTCGGCACGCGACCCGCAAGCTGTGGCTTGCGACCCTCGTGATGCGACCCGCATGCTGTGTCACGCGACCCGCATGGCCCCGGAGCTGACTCTGCACAGGTCAGAAACTTGCTGTTTAAGTCGTGTAAGGTTAGATTGACCGTACCTAGTGTCAGTGAACCTCAACTTTCGTGTGTTGGCTTAGCAGACCTGGTTTGGAATTGCAATTTCACCTTCTCAGATTTAATCAAGCTGTTTGATCTAAACCTAAGTTCTCAATTCTGTTTACTAAAGGTATCTACAAGCTGAAGGACTTTCACCTTTCGGCTACTCATTGATCTACAAGCTAAATAGAAACTTTCACCTTTCGGCTACTCATTGATCTCACCTTTCGGTTCTCAGACCTACCTCAGGTACTTAACCTAATTGCAAGAAATATCAAGCCCTTGGTACAAGAAGAAATGCCAAAGGCATTCAACAGTAAGCAATCAAGAATCAAACAATTCAGATCAAGCAATCTCAAATAATACTAGAATCAAAGAAACACGAAATAACATCAAGAATCAATACAAATGCATAATCAAGTAAAGTATCAGACTACAAATCCAAACCCTCGAAACTACAGTATCTACTCAGACATCGAAGAAAGCAAAGTAAAAGAAAGAGAGAGAAAGCAAATCATAGTGAGAAGGAAGAGAGAAGAGGATTGGAGCTTCAGATCGAGTCTTCTCCTTCGAATCGCCTCTACTTCAGCTCCAACTCGATCTCTCCTCTTCAAATCGCCTTCTGGCGCTTCCCAATCGGACCTCCCAATCGGATCTAAGCTGTCTCTGAATGAAAATCGGATCCTTCTTCAGTTGCAGGCCGCAGTATATATAACCTCCTTCGTGGGCCTCAATTGGGCCTGGCTCAGCTGACCCGACGCGACCCGCATGAATTTCCATGCGACCCGCGTCAAGTGGCGCGGATGCGATCTGTGAGGGTCGCGTCTGAGGTCGCTTCGTCTGGGCTGCTATGCGACCCGCATGAGATGGGATGCGGGTCGCATGGGGGAAGTCAGAACTTGGCCATTTTGCCTGTTTTCGCCTATATCCTGCAAATTAACCACAAAACTGCAGCAGTACCATATTCTAAAGAAAATCAATATAAACTATGCAATTTAGTGGCCAAAAGCATAAGGTCTGGTTCAGAAATAGGACGAAATAATAGATAAAATATAGACACATCAGAGGTCCTGCACATTAACTTGATTTTTGACATGGTAGGGCCATTGAGATTTTTGGCATGTGTACAGTACACTTTAAAGGACTATCCCAGTAAGTACCATGGTAGGGCCATAGAGATGAAACAAGGCACCATTTGCATTTAATTGCTATGATTAAATCTTGCATCCTCTTAGACTGGGCTGATTCATCATTGGTACTATCTGTCAAACCCACCGTCTTGGAAGTGCCAAACGCCAAGTAGAGAGTTTAGTATATAAACAGGATTTGTGGGTTGTTAGCAAGAAAGTACATATATATAATTCGTCAGTGTGATCAAGAAACAGACAAATATCACTACGAGACAAGTATTGTAACCACCTCCTTACTTTAAAGGACTATCCCAGTAAGTCCCATGGTAGGGCCATAGAGATGAATCACGTCACCATTTGCATTTAATTACTATAATAAAATTTTGCATCGTCTTGGACTGGGCTGAGTACTCTGTCTGCAGGGGACACAACTTATTAATTACCGTGCATTTATTAGTTTGATGGTTGTATTTTACTTTGGCTTTGTACTCTTGTACTTTAATATCAACCACGGTCATTATGATGCACAGTTGCATACAGTCGTGTACTAATTCTTCCTCCTGTATATATACATTTACATGTGTATAGTACACTGTATATATACATAAAACTACATTTGTGTGTTTGAGGTCCTGCACATTAACTTGATTTTTGACATGGTAGGGCCATTGAGATTTTTGGCATGTGTACAGTACACTTTAAAGGACTATCCCAGTAAGTACCATGGTAGGGCCATAGAGATGAAGCAAGGCACCATTTGCATTTAATAGCTATGATTAAATCTTGCATCCTCTTGGACTGAGCTAATTCATCATTGGCACCATCTGTCAAACCCATTGCCTTCAAAGTGGCAAGTGGCTAGTAGAGAGTTTAGTATACAAACAGGATTTGTGGCTTGTTAGCAATAAAGTACACAAATATAATTCGTCAGTGTGATCAAGAAACAGACAAATATCGCTACGAGACAAGTATTGTGACCACCTCCTTACTTTAAAGGATTATCCCAGTAAGTACCATGGTAAGGCATATAGATCAAGCAGGGCACCATTTGCATTTAGTTGCTATGATTAAATCTTCATCCTCTTGGACTGGGCTGAGTACTCTGTCTGCAGGGGACACAACTTATTAATTACCGTGCAATTATTAGTTTGATGGTTATATTTTACTTTGGCTTTGTACTCTTGTACTTTAATGTCAACCACGGTCATTATGATGCACAGTTGCATACAGTCGTATACTAATTCTTCCTCCTGTATATATACATTTACATGTGTACAGTACACTGTATATATACATAAAACTACATTTGTGTGTTTGAGATCCTGCACATTAACTTGATTTTTGACATGGTAGGGCCATTGAGATTTTTGGCATGTGTACAGTACACTTTAAAGGACTATCCCAGTAAGTACCATGGTAGGGCCATAGAGATGAAGCAAGGCACCATTTGCATTTAATAGCTATGATTAAATCTTGCATCCTCTTGGACTGAGCTAATTCATCATTGGCACCATCTGTCAAACCCATTGCCTTCAAAGTGGCAAGTGGCTAGTAGAGAGTTTAGTATACAAACAGGATTTGTGGCTTGTTAGCAATAAAGTACACAAATATAATTCGTCAGTGTGATCAAGAAACAGACAAATATCGCTACGAGACAAGTATTGTGACCACCTCCTTACTTTAAAGGATTATCCCAGTAAGTACCATGGTAAGGCATATAGATCAAGCAGGGCACCATTTGCATTTAGTTGCTATGATTAAATCTTCATCCTCTTGGACTGGGCTGAGTACTCTGTCTGCAGGAGACACAACTTATTAATTACCGTGCAATTATTAGTTTGATGGTTATATTTTACTTTGGCTTTGTACTCTTGTACTTTAATGTCAACCACGGTCATTATGATGCACAGTTGCATACAGTCGTATACTAATTCTTCCTCCTGTATATATACATTTACATGTGTACAGTACACTGTATATACATAAAACTACATTTGTGTGTTTGAGGTCCTGCACATTAACTTGATTTTTGACATGGTAGGGCCATTGAGATTTTTGGCATGTGTACAGTACACTTTAAAGGACTATCCCAGTAAGTACCATGGTAGGGCCATAGAGATGAAGCAAGGCACCATTTGCATTTAATAGCTATGATTAAATCTTGCATCCTCTTGGACTGAGCTAATTCATCATTGGCACCATCTGTCAAACCCATTGCCTTCAAAGTGGCAAGTGGCTAGTAGAGAGTTTAGTATACAAACAGGATTTGTGGCTTGTTAGCAATAAAGTACACAAATATAATTCGTCAGTGTGATCAAGAAACAGACAAATATCGCTACGAGACAAGTATTGTGACCACCTCCTTACTTTAAAGGATTATCCCAGTAAGTACCATGGTAAGGCATACAGATGAAGCAGGGCACCATTTGCATTTAATTGCTATGATTAAATCTTCATCCTCTTGGACTGGGCTGAGTACTCTGTCTGCAGGGGACACAACTTATTAATTACCGTGCATTTATTAGTTTGTTGGTTGTATTTTACTTTGGCTTTGTACTCTTGTACTTTAATATCAACCACGGTCATTATGATGCACAGTTGCATACAGTCGTGTACTAATTATTCCTCCTGTATATATACATTTACATGTGTACAGTACACTGTATATATACACAAAACTACATTTGTGTGTTTGAGGTCCTGCACATTAACTTGATTTTTGACATGGTAGGGCCATAGAGATTTTTGGCATGTGTACAGTACACTTTAAAGGACTATCCCAGTAAGTACCATGGTAGGGCCATAGAGATGAAGCAAGGCACCATTTGCATTTAATTGCTATGATTAAATCTTGCATCCTCTTGGACTGGGCTGATTCATCATTGGTACTATCTGTCAAACCCACAGTCTTGGAAGTGCCAAACGCCAAGTAGAGAGTTTAGTATATAAACAGGATTTGTGGGTTGTTAGCAAGAAAGTACATATATATAATTCGTCAGTGTGATCAAGAAACAGACAAATATCACTACGAGACAAGTATTGTAACCACCTCCTTACTTTAAAGGACTATCCCAGTAAGTCCCATGGTAGGGCCATAGAGATGAATCACGTCACCATTTGCATTTAATTACTATAATAAAATTTTGCATCGTCTTGGACTGGGCTGAGTACTCTGTCTGCAGGGGACACAACTTATTAATTACCGTGCATTTATTAGTTTGATGGTTGTATTTTACTTTGGCTTTGTACTCTTGTACTTTAATATCAACCACGGTCATTATGATGCACAGTTGCATACAGTCGTGTACTAATTCTTCCTCCTGTATATATACATTTACATGTGTACAGTACACTGTATATACATAAAACTACATTTGTGTGTTTGAGGTCCTGCACATTAA
The DNA here is from genome assembly GCA_025461045.1 of Carex parvula. Taxonomy (NCBI): domain Eukaryota; kingdom Viridiplantae; phylum Streptophyta; class Magnoliopsida; order Poales; family Cyperaceae; genus Carex; species Carex parvula. The sequence goes on along the minus strand of JAJGRW010002138.1, from coordinate 4,389 downwards.
CTTGATTTTTGACATGGTAGGGCCATTGAGATTTTTGGCATGTGTACAGTACACTTTAAAGGACTATCCCAGTAAGTACCATGGTATGGCCATAGAGATGAAGCAAGGCACCATTTGCATTTAATAGCTATGATTAAATCTTGCATCCTCTTGGACTGGGCTAATTCATCATTGGCACCATCTGTCAAACCCATTGCCTTCAAAGTGGCAAGTGGCTAGTAGAGAGTTTAGTATACAAACAGGATTTGTGGCTTGTTAGCAAGAAAGTACACATATATAATTCGTCAGTTTGATCAAGAAACAGACAAATATCGCTACGAGACAAGTATTGTGACCACCTCCATACTTTAAAGGATTATCCCAGTAAGTACCATGGTAAGGCATACAGATGAAGCAGGGCACCATTTGCATTTAATTGCTATGATTAAATCTTCATCCTCTTGGACTGGGCTGAGTACTCTGTCTGCAGGGGACACAACTTATTAATTACCGTGCATTTATTAGTTTGTTGGTTGTATTTTACTTTGGCTTTGTACTCTTGTACTTTAATATCAACCACGGTCATTATGATGCACAGTTGCATACAGTCGTGTACTAATTATTCCTCCTGTATATATACATTTACATGTGTACAGTACACTGTATATATACATAAAACTACATTTGTGTGTTTGAGGTCCTGCACATTAACTTGATTTTTGACATGGTAGGGCCATAGAGATTTTTGGCATGTGTACAGTACACTTTAAAGGACTATCCCAGTAAGTACCATGGTAGGGCCATAGAGATGAAGCAGGCACCATTTGCATTAATTGCTATGATTAAATCTTGCATCCTCTTGGACTGGGCTGATTCATCATTGGTACTATCTGTCAAACCCACAGTCTTGGAAGTGCCAAACGCCAAGTAGAGAGTTTAGTATATAAACAGGATTTGTGGGTTGTTAGCAAGAAAGTACATATATATAATTCGTCAGTGTGATCAAGAAACAGACAAATATCACTACGAGACAAGTATTGTAACCACCTCCTTACTTTAAAGGACTATCCCAGTAAGTCCCATGGTAGGGCCATAGAGATGAATCACGTCACCATTTGCATTTAATTACTATAATAAAATTTTGCATCGTCTTGGACTGGGCTGAGTACTCTGTCTGCAGGGGACACAACTTATTAATTACCGTGCATTTATTAGTTTGATGGTTGTATTTTACTTTGGCTTTGTACTCTTGTACTTTAATATCAACCACGGTCATTATGATGCACAGTTGCATACAGTCGTGTACTAATTCTTCCTCCTGTATATATACATTTACATGTGTACAGTACACTGTATATATACACAAAACTACATTTGTGTGTTTGAGGTCCTGCACATTAACTTGATTTTTGACATGGTAGGGCCATAGAGATTTTTGGCATGTGTACAGTACACTTTAAAGGACTATCCCAGTAAGTACCATGGTAGGGCCATAGAGATGAAGCAAGGCACCATTTGCATTTAATTGCTATGATTAAATCTTGCATCCTCTTGGACTGGGCTGATTCATCATTGGTACTATCTGTCAAACCCATTGCCTTGCAAAGTGGCCAAGTGGCCTAGTAGAGAGTTTAGTATACAAACAGGATTTGTGGGTTGTTAGCAAGAAAGTACATAATATAATTCGTCAGTGTGATCAAGAAACAGACAAATATCACTACGAGACAAGTATTGTGACCACCTCCTTACTTTAAAGGACTATCCCAGTAAGTCCCATGGTAAGGGCCATAGAGATGAATCACGTCACCATTTGCATTTAATTACTATATAAATCTTGCATCCTCTTGGACTGGGCTGAGTACTCTGTCTGCAGGGGACACAACTTATTAATTACCGTGCATTTATTAGTTTGATGGTTGTATTTTACTTTGGCTTTGTACTCTTGTACGTTAATATCAACCACGGTCATTATGATGCACAGTTGCATACAGTCGTGTACTAATTCTTCCTCCTGTATATATACATTTACATGTGTACAGTACACTGTATATATACATAAAAATAAATTTGTGTGTTTGAGGTCCTGCACACTAACTTGATTTTTGACATGGTAGGGCCATAGAGATTTTTGGCATGTGTACAGTACACTTTAAAGGACTATCCCAGTAAGTACCATGGTAGGGCCATAGAGATGAAGCACGGTACCATTTGCATTTAATTGCAATGATTAAATCTTGCATCCTCTTGGACTGGGCTGATTTATCATTGGCACTATCTGTCAAACCCACTGTCTTGGAAGTGCCAAGTGCCAAGTGCCAAGTAGAGAGTTTAGTATATAAACAGAATTTGTTGCTTGTTAGCAAGAAAGTACATGCACATATATAATTCGTTAGTGTGATTAAGAAACAGACAAATATCACTACGAGACAAATATTGTTACCACCTCCTTAATTTAAAGGACTATCCCAGTAAGTACCATGGTATGGCTGGTCAGTCTTTCTCCCTTTACTCTGAAAGTTTGGTCTTATTTGAATTTGCTCTTTATCATTTAATTATTGCTACCGGACAAAATGTTATAACCTCCTCCGTACTTTTATTTTAAAATTAATTTGCTCTTGTCCTTTTAATTAGTTAGTGGGGCTTAACTTGCAGCTACCGCACAAATAATTAAAATATTTTTGTTTTTGTTTTTTTTTTAGGAAACACTATATATAATATCTTTACCTTGACGTGTGTATGTCTGCAGGGGACACAACTTATTAATTACCGTGCATTTATTAGTTTGTTGGTTGTATTTTAATTTGGTTTGTACTCTTGTACTTTAATATCAACCACGGTCATTATGATGCACAGTTGCATACAGTTGTGTACTAATTCTTCCTCCTGTATATATACATTTACATATGTACAGTACACTGTATATATACATAAAACTACATTTGTTTGTTTGAGGTCCTGCACATTAACTTGATTTTTCATGAGAATATTTTATTAGTTGTCTAAACTCAGTAGCCACGGCTTTGTATATACGATTATTCTCATATAGAAGAGTTCTCTCCGAAATGTGTGGAGAGTCACATCTCACAATATAATAGAGCATTACACATGTGATCAAGAAAAGACAAAGTGGCCATCCTCAAGAAAATGGAGCGACGAAATCTGACCGTTCATCTTGGAAATATGTGTACGTCTTAATAATAATTAAGAAGAACACTGCTCTCCTGTGCTTGCGGGGCTTGTGTACTAAATAAATCAAAGCAACCATTTCTCTGTATCAGACTGATAAATAAAAAAAAATTACTTGCATGCTTGAGCAATAAATAAAAATGTATTAATATGAAAATATTAGCGATGAACTAAAAATTAAAGTCCTCATGTATATAGGACGAAAGTCCTTATGTATATAGAACTAAAAATTAAAGTCCTAGAGTCTAGTGTGGCTTCCAGCTTTATATTGCTCATTTTTTTAATTACAGCAATTATTTAATCATTGATAAGTATTGTGTAATTATATTTTAGTGTGTACATTATTCTTCTAAATTTTGCAAAGAAAACGGGTGTATGTATAAATACACATACACACACACATACATACACAAGCTTGATTTATTACAAAATAATCAATTATATTATCTGAACAACAAAAGAATATAAATTTAATCTTACTAAATTTTTGCAAAAATTATAAAACTATATTCAATTTTTATCGCAATTTACCTTATTTTAGCGTAATTTAACGTAATTTAGTGTAATTTAATGTAATATAGTGTAATTCAACATAATTTCATGTAATCTAGTGTATTTTAGTATAAATATGCTAATTATAAATCAAAAGAAGTAATCTAACAAAAACTTTAAACAAAAAATTTGAATTTTCAGTGTTAGATTTTATTATTTTGCTCTTCATAGTGTCTTTAAAGAAAAAAAAAAACCGGCCATATTTCTAGGGAGAGGAAACCGGCCATTTTACGGCCGGTTTGGACATTTTTGGAAAAACTCGGGAATCATGAGTAAATTTATTAATTTGTAATTAACTTTGGATATTAATAAAAATGTCGGAGTCAGCTGTGTTGAAAGTCATGTAGGAGAAATGAGAACAAAGCAGAGCTCCTTGGTGAAAAACTAAATACTAAGGCTACGTTGGATGCACTCTAGAATAGCTAGAATAGCTACTGTTTAGAATAGTAAATAAGAACAGCTACTGTTTAAGAACAGTGCTAACTCAAGCTATTCGGAATAGTGAAAAAGTTGTTTGGATTGCATATTAGGAATAGAGTTTGGAGGGAATGAATAGAATAATAATTTATGTGTTAGATAAAATCTTTTTATCCAATACGTAATATAATATTAATTTAATTATTAAATAAAATATTAGATTAAATATATATAATATTAGTTAAAATATAATAC
>JAJGRW010002137.1:0-16010 GCA_025461045.1 Carex parvula | reverse complement strand
TATCAAATAATTTAAACAAAAAAATTCAAATTTTTCAGTGTTTTTCACCGTTTCAGTGAAGATAGCGTCCCTATTCATATGTAATATTTTGCGAAATTTATCGTATTTTAGCGTAATGTATTGTAATTTAGTGTAATTCAACTTAATATAGTGTAATTCAACATAATTTCAAGTAATTTAGCGTATTTTAGTATAAATATGCTAATTATATATCAAAAGAAGTAATCTATAAAGTAATTTAAACAAAAAAATTCTAATTTTTCAGTGTTTTTCGCCTTTTCAATGAAGATATCGTCCCTATTCATATGTAATTTAGCGTAATGTAATGCAATTTAGTGTAATTTGACTTAATATAGTGTAATTCAACTTAATTTCAAGTAATTTAGTATTTTTAGTATAAATATGCTAATCATATATCAAAAGAAATAATCCATCAAATAATTTAAACAAAAAATTCAAATTTTCATTATTTTTCGCCTTTTCAGTGAAGATATCGTCCCTATTCATATGTAATTTAGCGTAATTTGTCGTAATTTACCGTATTTTAGCGTAATGTATTGTAATTTAGTGTAATTTATCTTAATATAGTGTAATTCAGCATAAATTCAAGTAATTTAGTGTGTTTTAGTATAAATTCGCACAAAAGTGTATCACGAAGTTTCACTACAGCAAGCTGTAGCTTTTAAACCTTATTCAACTTTCGACTAAGATTGCAAGTGCACAATCCCGTCGTATAGTCTAGTTAGGTATCGATCCACAGGACGGTTCTAAATCAAATCTGGAACTCTACTTAAATTAATTAGGTACTAGAAGTTAGAAAAAGGTTGGTTTGGTTTATTTAATTTCCTAAATTCAATCACAGAAGTAATTAAAATAACAGAAAGTAAAAGTTTGGTTTTATCAAATAGAGAAAAGCGTTTCCAGGGTTTTCGATTTCATTATCAACCTTGCCTCTCGGTACCCACACGACCCACGTACTTTCATATGCGACCCGCATGGAACACGCAACCCGCGTACTCTCATACGCGGTCTGCGTGGACCTTGAGGAAATGCAACAGTTGTCTGTTTTTGCGTTGTTCTTTAGTGTAAGGATTTATTGACCGAACCTAATGTTCCTAAACCTCAACTCTCGTTTGTTGGCTTGATAAACTTGGTATCGGAAATGCAATTTCACCTTCTTAGGTTTTTAATCTAAGTTAATTGTCTGGTTTACTAAAGGTAACCACTACCTCTCGATAAGTGGAAAAGTTCACCTCTCAGTTACTTTTTGGACTCGCCTCACGGCTCGTAAACCTACCTCAGATACTAAGTTTGGTTGGAAGAAACATCAAGACCAAAGTACAAGAAAGATGCTATAGACATCTAACAGTAAACAAACATGAATCATTCGATCAACTTCAACAAAGCAATTAGAATAATACTCAAACAATTAAACACTATTGTTCAACACAAATTCAAACAACATGCAAACAAAACAAAGTATCAAACTACATCGTAACCCTAGAAGCAAAGTAAACTACTCACACATAGTCAAAGAACAAATAAAGATAAAAGAGTTCATAGAAAAACTAGAAGAACGATGAAGATTCGTCGCAAAACTCTCGTTATGCTCCTCTCAACTTCGTCTCCAAGCTAGCCGTCGAACCTCAACCCTGGAACCTGTCTCTTGCTCTCTGGAATGCACAATAATGAATAGAATAACCTTCTGTGGCAAGGGATCCCGTAATATAGCCAATCTGGCCGACCTTTCCTTCATTGAGCTCTGTTTCCTTTCCTGTTTTCTTTCTGGAATAGACTCACGCGACCCGCGTGCAGTGGACGCGGTCCGCGTGTCTGTGCTTCTCGGGTGTAAGAATGGAGGTCGCGTCTGTGGTCGTGTCAGGGTTTGATGCGACCCGCGTCGTATGTGATGCGGCCCGCGTGGATGGTTCCAGAACTTCATATTCTTCCCTGATTTCGCTGTTTTCTGCAAAGTAAGAACGAAAACACAGCAGTACCACATTCTATAGATATTTCAGGTATATTTCATGCAAAAGACACGATTTGGTGGTTTGAAACACAGATTTTGGTACAGAAATAGGTCGGATTTATAGTTGTGATAATGAGACATCATATATCAAAAGAAGTAATCTATCAAATAATTTAAACAAAATAATTCATATTTTCAGTGTTTTTCGCCTTTTTAGTGAAGATATCGTCCTATTCAATTGTAATTTAGCGTAATTTTAGCGTAATGTAATGTATTTAGTGCAATTCAACTTAATACAGTGTAATTGAACATAATTTCAAGTAATTTAGCGTATTTTAGTATAAATATGCTAATTATATATCAAAAGAAGTAATCTATCAAATAATTTAAACAAAAAAATTCAATTGTCAGTGTTTTTCGCCTTTTCAGTGAAAATATCATCCCTATTCATATGCAATTTATCGTAATTTAGCGTAGTTTACCGTATTTTAGCGTAATATAACGTAATTTAACTTAATATAGCGTAATTCAGCATAATTTCAAGTAATTTAGCGTATTTTGGTATAAATATGCTAATTATATATCAAAAGAAGTAATCTATCAAATAATTTAAACAAAAAAATTGCAATTTTCAGTGTTTTTCACCGTTTCAGAGAAGATAGCGTCCCTATTCAGATGTAATATTTTGCGTAATTTAGCATAATTTACCGTATTTTAGCGTAATGTATTGTAATTTATTGTAATTTGACTTAATATAGTGTAATTTAACATAATTTCAAGTAATTTCGCGTATTTTAGTATAAATATGCTAATTATATATCAAAAGAAGTAATCTATAAAGTAATTTAAACAAAAAAATTTTAATTTTTCAGTGTTTTTCGCCTTTTCAGTGAAGATATCGTCCTTATTCATATGTAATTTAGCGTATTTTAGCATAATGTAAGGCAATTTAGTGTAATTTGACTTAATATAGTGTAATTCAACTTAATTTCGCGTAGTTTAGTGTATTTTCGAGTAAATATGCTAATCATATATCAAAAGAAGTAATATTTCAAATAATTTACACAAAAAAATTCAAATTTTCAGTGTTTTTCGCCTTTTCAGATAAGATATCGTCCCTATTCATATGCAATTTCGCGTGGTTTACCTATTTTAGCGTAATATAATGTAATTTAATTTAATATGGTGTAATTGAACATAATTTCAAGTAATTTAGCGTATTTTGGTATAAATATGCTAATTATATAACAAAAGAAGTAATCTAACAATTAATTTACACAAAAAAATTCAAATGTTCAGTGTTTTTCGCCTTTTCAGTGAAGATATCATCCCTATTCATATGCAATTTAGCGTAATTTAGCGTAGTTTACCGGATTTTAGCGTAAAATAATGCAATTTAACTTAATATAGTGTAATTCAACATAATTTCAAGTAATTTAGCGTATTTTGGTATAAATATTCTAATTATACATCAAAAGAATTAATCTATCAAATAATTTAAACAAAAAAATTCAAATTTTCAGTGTTTTTCGCCGTTTCAGTGAAGATAGCGTCCCTATTCATATGTAATATTTAGCGAAATTTATCGTATTTTAGCGTAATGTATTGTAATTTAGTGTAATTCAACTTAATATAGTGTAATTCAACATAATTTCAAGTAATTTAGCGTATTTTAGTATAAATATGCTAATTATATATCAAAAGAAGTAATCTATAAAGTAATTTAAACAAAAAAATTCTAATTTTTCATTGTTTTTCGCCTTTTCAATGAAGATATCGTCCCTATTCATATGTAATTTAGCGTAATGTAATGCAATTTAGTGTAATTTGACTTAATATAGTATAATTCAACTTAATTTCAAGTAATTTAGTGTTTTTAGTATAAATATGCTAATCATATATCAAAAGAAGTAATCCATCAAATAATTTAAACAAAAAAATTCAAATTTTCAGTGTTTTTCGCCTTTTCAGTGAAGATATCGTCCCTATTCATATGTAATTTAGCATAATTTGTCGTAATTTACCGTATTTTAGCGTAATGTATTGTAATTTAGTGTAATTTATCTTAATATAGTGTAATTCAGCATAAATTCAAGTAATTTAGTGTGTTTTAGTATAAATATGCTAATTATATATCAAAAGAAGTAATCTATCAAATAATTTAAACATAAAAATTCAAATTTTTAGTGTTTTTCGACTTTTCAGTGAAGATAACGTCCTATTCAAATGTAATTTAGCGTAATTTACCGTATTTTAGCTTAATGTAATGTATTTAGTCTAATTGAACTTAATACAGGGTAATTGAACATAATTTCAAGTAATTTAGCGTATTTTAGTGTAATTGACTTCATAATTAGCTTATGGTCTTTCATAATTTTAATTCACTTCTCGGTAATTGACTAGCCCATATGCTGTATATACGTCGCACCGACTGTGAAAAATGTTTAAGGACTCGCCTGTGGGACTTGTGTGAAGGAACATTTGCAGTGTTGTGTGGTCCCTCACGGTCTTGTTGTGCATCTCGATAACCGACCCGCCTTTGTGCTGTGTGGGTTTGAGGTTGGTCGGACACATGTTTGAGTAGGGTATTATTATAAGTTTCATTCTTGGTTACAATCTGATCGTAGGCCTATTTGTGTACTGGGCCTTGGTGGGACATAGTTTCAATCAAGAGTTTATCATGGACTCTGGCCTATATAGGGCTTAATCAGGGTTCTTTGGTCCTTATATAGCGGTTTCGAAGCCAAGAGAATTTGTTATACGGCTTGGGTTTAGACGTCACCCATGGGACATATCGAGAGGGCATGCCAAATCATGCTTGGGCCTTAGGGTATTCACTTGTCATCCGTGGGATTTGTGTTGAACGGCTGGTTAATCCTTTTAACTCCAGCTTGAGAAGTCCCCAATTGTTATCGGTGGGACTATTATAGAGAGGGATGCCAAATTGTGGGCTTTTAGTCTTATATAGGATTTTAGTATTTAGAGCCAAGGGTTCTTTTTCTCGAGCTCTGGCTTGATTATGGCCCGGGGGACAAATCTCAAAGGCGTATCAAATCTTGGGTTTCGCCTTCGGTGGGACTTCAGTATGTCTTAGAGCCAGGGGTACTTGTTATTAGGCTCCAGTTTGGATTGTGGCTTATAGGGCATTGATCTATAGGTTCATTATTTATGGGTGTTGATCTGGCCCAAGGCTGGTTTTCGCAGAGGTTGGTTTGGTGAGAACCCGATTATGGTTATTGCTTTTGGGTTCTCGTCTTCTTTTTTTTTATTTTGGGCCAGGATAATTGTTTTAGTGCTCACATGGCCTAGGCACAACATCAAAGCCTTATTTTGTTCGGCACAAATATATAAAGTCTGCTCGTCATTTTAGATGACTGGTTAGACGAGCATACCAGTGACAATTGTTTAAAGGGCACAATCTTGACAAAGCCCATTTTGTGCGTGAGGCTTTCTTTGTGGGCCTTACATCTCTCCACTCTTTTTATATTATGGTGGGACTTAGGTGCATGTATGCACTTGTTTGGAGGTGATACCTTACTCACTCCTCTCGTGCCTTCTTGAACAGCCTATGTGGCGTCAATCCTTAGGCAGGGGTATCACGGGAAATGCGAACACCATTGTTTTGAAAACTTTGTTTTTAAAAGGGATTTTGTGCCTTCAGAATTTAAATAGTCTAAACGACCGCTTTCTTTAATCTTTTGATTTTTTTATTTGAGATATCATCATTAGGCACTCCATTGTTTAAAGGACAATGAAGAAACCTTGTCTCTCCTTTTTTCGAACTGGGAGGAAAGACAAAACCAGTGATAGTTGTTTAAAATGGGCACAACACCAAAGCCCATATTTTGTTTAAAGTACAAAATATAAAACTTGTTTGTCCATATTCAGTACTGGCTGGACAAACTTTGCCAGTGTTAATTGTTTAAGGGTACAAACTTAACAAAACCCATTTTGTGGCGAGGGGCCTTTATGGATTTTGTGGATAGTTGGGGGACCTCCCTTTTCGCTCGAGACAACTTCACTCATGCCGCGATTTGGTCCCTTTTATTCGTAGAGGTTTTCGCTAGGTATTTTTATTGGGATATTTTATTTGTGGACATTGAAGTTTAGGCTTTATTGGACTTTTGGGTATTTATGGAATTTTGTTTGAAACACTTTATTCGTGGATATTAGACTTTAGGTTCATTGGAATTTTGGATATTTGTGGAGTTTTCGATCTTAAAATTTGGAGATCGTGGAGTAGAGTTTGAGGAGGAGATTTCGTGGGATTCTCATTTCATGCAGGCATGTAGACCAGCATTCGGATTGAGGAAGTTTGTGACTTAGAGATGTCGACTCCCTTTGAGAGTGGGGTATATATATCATTTCCCCTTCGGGTGCATTGATGTCCGACGTGCCCCTTCATGCGCATTATCGCCTCCATCATGGCTGTAGTTGGGATGGTTTTGTAAGTGACGGTTTATGAGTCACTTTCATATTCTTGGCAGAAGTCGCTTGGTGTATCACCCTCCTGGTGGAGCTTTAAATAACTACCGCTGATTGATTTAACGGGCTCTCCATTCTCATTGTCTATCAGCCTGTATCGATACCCTTCCAAGACTTGATCCACCAAATATGGGCCCCAGAATCTGATCGACTGCGACCTTGGTGTCTCTTTGACAACCCACACAAGCTGTCCCTTCTTATATTCATCAAATGGGCCAAGCATGTGAACCGTTTCCTGTCTTATTTCGACATTGGTTCTCGCTTTTTGTGGCATATGGGCTTTGTCCCATTCTTGCTTTGAAGCGCTTTCGATATCCTTTGCAACCTTATTGGGCTTTATGGCTTGATCTTTGAATTCCTTTATTGCCCTTATCTCTTTTTGCACTTGCTGATAAATGCACTTCGGGCACTCATAGATGTCGAACCGAGAATCATTGTAATCGGTTATGGTTGCCCTTGGGCTTGCGCACGAGGGATGGTGACTATTGCCACACTCTTTGCATTCAAACATGTCCCATGAATTTCCCTTTTGGTCACAGACACCGCAATGGGTTATATGTCCAAACTCAAACTCTTCTTGTTCGGATTCAACTTCTACCATATAACATATAGCATCCGTGCTAAAGTCGCTTGAATCATCATCCTTAAGTTTCTTTGATAACCCATGCTTTGAGCGAGATTTGGAGCTTTCGCCTTTCTTCTTGGAAGCTTGCTTGGCTTTTTCTTTCTTCTTTTGTTTCTCATCCTCTATGATACATTTGCAGGATGTGCAAAACCAATTGAAGAACCTTTTGTCATATCCAGAACTTATCCTTCTTCCGGTGGCGCATTCGGTGCATGAGTATCTATGGCATCGGTCACAATTGAACATGACGTAATAATCATCCACTTCATCACAACTCATGCATTTGTTTTTCTTTGCGTGGTTACCGCTACTATGATCCTCTTCTTCTTGAGGTGCATCATATTCTGAGTCGGTGGACCTTTGGGACACTATATAACATTCAGCTTCTTGTCCTTCTTCTAAATTTTCTGAGCCGTCGCCTCGAGTTCTCAAATTTCGGGTTTGACCTTGCATTCCAGGTGCGCGGTATTCTTGGAGGTACCTCCCTTTAATAGGTGGTGCGAATTTGTTTCCAGTGCTTTCTCGCAACCTATAGGTGTCTCGGCCCAAGGCTTGTTCAACAATATATGGTCCTTTCCACTCAATTTTAGTGTGACCGTTTTTGGATGGTTGAGACTGGCTGAGCATGGATACCATGTCCCCTTCTTTGAACTGTGAGGGTACTTCATCTCTAGGGATAGACTTCATCTTTTGCTTCCCCTTATCTTTATTGGGAATCGTCGCATGAGTCCCTTCTAGATGGGCTGCCACAGTGAGTGGTAAGGTCCCCTCTTGCCTTTTCTTTTCTAGAAAGTCCTTGAAAACCCAGCAGTCATCAATGGTGTGACCAAGGATGCGGTGGTATGGGCAGAAATTAGGTTCGTTGACCTTATTCGCTTGCTCTGGGCGTTTGCATACTGGCAGGTTGAGACCTTTTTGCATCATTAGGTCGAATGCCTTAGCAACTTTATCTCGCCCAAATGAATATGTTTTGTTCTTAAGTTCTGCTAGAGTATTCTTTTCCTTTGGCATCACCAGAACAGGTTTCTTCGATTCAGAGATCGTGTTCGTTGAATCTGTATAGGCTTGTCTCTTTGTGGACTGGAATTTCAAATAGTCCCTTAGGAGTTGAGCCAGCATGCCTTCAAGTGGAAAAGACTCAGGTGCTGGCGCTGGGAGCAGTGATTCTGCTTTTTCTTCGCTTTTTTTCGGTTCTGGTACCCATTTACCTTTGAAGCAACGCAGGCAGCTCCATCTTGGGGCTTCATCACTACTTTGAGGATGTTCTCTAAACCTCGTGCAAGGGGGATGGCATATGGCTTCTCATTCGACGCATGAAGTCATTTCCGTGACCTCTCCTGGCCTATCCATACGCTGTATGCGACAAACGACGATTGATCGTCTTCAGCTTCTATAACATGACATGAAGCTTTGGAGGTTCTTCGGTTATCGTTTGGTTGTTGTTGTCTATGCTCGGGATGCACATCCAGACCCTTCATTTGTCTCAACAGGTCTTGGAAAGAGCGAGTTTCGGTTGTATTTGATTTGGGTTGTCTCGGCAAGGCATTAGCGAAAGGATTTCTCCCTCGACCTCTTCCACGGCCTCTACCACGACCGCCTCTTAAAGCCATTTCTAAATTGGCATGGGCAGCTTTCCCTTGGATCCTCCTTAGATCACAAGTCGGTGACTCGTTATCACTGTTATCAGATTCTTCATACCCGAGCCCTCGAGTATTTCTTGGCTTTCCATCTGGTCCAATGATTGTAGGATTACGGTGAGCCAATATCCTATCGAATCGCTTTGTCATAGCGTAGGTTGGAGACATGGGACTCATGTTTGCAAGAATCCTGGTTAGGCTTTTGGGACAATATGGCAGAAGAGGTACATCCACCTTGTCGGACATGAGTTCATCTTCTAAAGGCCATTCGTCATTGTTCAGCACCAAAGACCGATCTTTACCGTCAGATGCTCTATAGAATACAATAGGCTGGTGCCTAAAAATTCCTTCTTCGGTAACCTCTTCTTTGGGCGGTATTATGAATAATATCGTTTCTTGGATCTGGTTCACTTCCCTTGGTGTGAGCTCCTTATGATGGTTTTCAGGTATCCTCTCAATCATCAACGAGGATTGACCTGCTTCTTCCTCGTCTTCTGAGGGTATTATGTATGACGGGAGCATCCTAGCTTCATCGGCTTCCTCCCCCGATGACGAGTCAGTATCGGCTCCATATAGTCTTATTTCCTCATCTCGGTGTTTCTTCCAACATTCTCCTTTTAGAATAGGTTTATCGAAGAAGTATTTGGCATCTTTCATCCCTATTTCATGCACTTCAAACGGATTAATTTCTCCATTGATCTGTTTGACTCCGCCATCTTTTATATATTTCAAACATTAATGCAAGGTTGACGGGACGGCATTGTTATTATGTAGCCATGGTCGACCTATCAATGCGTTGTATGTGGTTCTCGCATCGATGATGTAGAATTTCATCCATTCTTGAATACCACCAATATCAAAAGGCAGGCTAACTGCCCCCATGGATTGTTCCGTTTTGTGGTTGAACCCATGTATGGTGATCTTGTCCTTCGTGTGGAATTTAGCGCTCAATGTGAGGCGGTCCAATGTTTGCTTAGGCATCAGATTAATGGAAGAACCCGGATCGATTAACATACGGGTTACCTTTTGGCCACCACACTCACCAGTGAGAAAGAGTGGTCTATTGTGATCAGACGTGCCTATGAGCAAATCATCGTCATTGAAGGTGATAGTTGGGTTTTTGTTGTCTACTAGCGCTATTTCTTGCATCTTCTTTTCAGCGAAATGCGCTTGAAACTCTTCAGGGTTTTGGAGTGCATAAATGAGTACTTCTCTCACTTCAGCGGACATCATCAAGATGTCAAACACGCTGACCGCAGCTGGTATTTCTCTAAGCTGTGCGAGGATATTGTAATCTTGCACCATATATTTCTTAGGTACTGGTTCATCGTGTCCTGCGGGTTCTTTTCCCTTTGCCTTAGCTCTTGACCTTCCAACTTCATCTTCTTGCGGCGGTTGGAGCTCAGGGATGTATGTACCTGAGCGAAGCACTGCTTGGCAATCAGGTTTCTTGGTTTTGACAAAGATGACTTCACCGTCATCTGAGTCACTTGAAGAACTTCCTCCATAGACAACCACGTTACACATCTCATGGTCATCATCATTGTTTTCTTCCTTTTGAGGGATTTGACTCGTTTCCCCTTTCTCGGTTTTGAGGCCCAACATCACGGCCAATACATCTTCCGTTAAGAAGTCTAAGAGGGTCAACGGTAGCGGAGTACCTTGCTTATGATTTTCTAGAGCTTGTATGTGCTTTTGGATTTCAGACGGTGTAGGCAATTCTGCTGTTTTGGGCGACTTCTTGACCTTTTGGCTGTCATTCTTGTTTGGCTTGCGGCGGATGACCCGTTTTGGGGGCCTTGGCACCGTGGGGTTTAAGTTGCTGTCCCATTTGACTTGAGGCTCTTTCAGAAGCTGTCTCAGCAACTTTTTGGTTTTCTTGGAGAGGTAGAATTTCCATGTTTCATTTGCGGGACTTTCAACCCTCTTTTCTTCAATCATCTCAATATGAGAGATAACATTAACTTGTTCATGAGGTGCGGGTTGTTGCACGGCACTTGGCGCTAACTGCATACGGCCCTCTTGTATTCTTCTTTCTATTAGGTCTTTGAAGACCCAACAGTCTTATATCTTATGACTTATCACCCTATGATATGGGCAATAGTTAGGGTGATCAACCTTATCTGCCTGATCGGGGCGTTTGCTTGGAGGCAATTCCATACCATCTTCCAAGGCTTGTTTGAATATTTTAGCCGTTTTCTCATTTTTGAAAGAGTACTTCTTATTCTTTCGTTCCTCTAACGATTTGGAGTAACGATTATTTTGGTTATCGCGAGGAACTGGCTGAGTGGGTTGGCTATCAACTTGTCTCGCCTCCTCGTCAGAAGAGTCAGAATCTCTGTTTTCAGTTTTGTTGGCTTTATTGGTTTTGACGGCGTATATCGTCTTTGATTCCTTTTTCTTTGGAAAATCTCTTCTAGGTTTGAAAGAGGTTGATGACTTCTCTTCTATATCTATTTGCCCCAACCTGGATATAGTGTCTACCAGATCTTGATAACTGTTAGGGTTGGCAACGATTAACATTTCTCTCATTTTGCCGGATGTACTTCTTATGAGCAAATCAACTGCCTCCCTTTCGGGTATAGAATGGCTCGACTTGTTGCTCATATTTCTCCAGCGGTTGATGTACGCCAGAAGAGTTTCGTTTGGCCCTTGTTTGGCCCATGCTAAATCGGCCAGTCTTATTGGACTGCTCGCAGTGGCAAACCTGTTTATGAAGGCACGCGCCATTTGGTCCCAGGATTTTATACTTCCTGGTTTTAGAGAGCAATACCACTGAAACGCCGGTCCTGAGAGGCTTCTAGCGAATTGGCGACAAAGGAACGCTTCTTCTCTCGAAGAGTCACCACATTGAATCATGAAGTGGCTAACGTGTTGTTCAGGTCCTGTCTCATCTGTCCCGTTTCCTGAGAACTTGGAAAATAAGGGAACAGTGTATGTTGGGGGGTATTTTGGTATATCGAATTCGGGAGGGTATAGCTTCCCTATTCACAGTGTTGTTTGTTTCGGGGTAATCCCCATTTCTTGTAATTGACGGCTGATCATTTCTTGCACATCAACCTCAGTAAAGGTTGGGGAGGCTTCTCGCCTTTCATCTTCCCAATGTACCCTACGTCTTTCTTGAGGGTTTGGTCTTTCTATTCTTTCAGGCCCGTTTACGGGGCTGGACCGATTTGATGTTTCTCCTCTTTCCAGTTCAGAGCCAGCGAGGCCTTTCCCTCGAATTTCAGCTATTAACCTTTGTTCCCTTTCATGGGCTTGATGTACTTCAGCTCTAAGATTTTGTATCTCAGCTTGCATTTGGTTGAAGGCAGATAACATTTGTTCTTGTGTTTGCGTACCGGTTTGACTTTCACCAGCACATGGAGAAGTTGCCAAGACGGTATGAAAGTTACTCAATGCGGGCCCATCCATGTGACCTACATCTGAGCCACTCACGGTTTTGGGTTTGGCATTTATGGGAGGAAGGCATGCTGCGTCGGACTCCTCCTCATCGTCGCTCGGATTTTCGACAATGGGGTCTTTCCCTTTTCTCACCATGCATACGGTGGGGTTGGGGGGTTCGACATGATGGTCATCTTCCTCTTCGAGGTCTTCATTAATGGTTATCATGAAGACTGTCGCTTCTTCTTCTTGCTTAGGGTGTATTTTAGTAACCCTTCGCTTTTTGTGAGTGGCATTTGGCGCCACTATTGTTAAGCTTCCAGTGTTGGAGGGGTGCGGATTTATTCGTGCCCCCAGCCTATCATATACACTGGATGGTCTTCTCATAATTTGAGGGGTTTGATTTGATACCTCGTTGTTTGATCTTTGAGAGGTGTTTGCACGCACCTCTCGACGGAGCTTTGGTTTTAACGAGGCACCATGAGGTGCCCCCAGCCTTGGGGCTGAGAACATTGGTTTTGGTTTTGGAAAGAGGGCACTGTCGTGTGCCTTAGGTTTTGAGGCTGGGAACGTCAGTCTTAACTTGATTGAGGGTCGGGTATCATTGGATGCCCCCAGCATTTGGGCTGGAAACGTCAATCTTGATTTGACGGAAGAGGGTGTAAAGGTTTCTTGTGCAGGATGACGTAGTATCGACTCCTGCGCTGCTTCATCATGCGAAACTGCTTGTGGGCCTTATGAATGGCCATAGCAGTATCATCAACCATTTTGCGGTTGATGTTCATCATTTTCGGTTTATGGATGAACGAGACGGTTTGAGGGACTTCTCCCGCTACACGTATGTGTACAGTAGAAGAATTTCTCCTCACTATCCTGAGTGGGGAGAATGAGTTGCGGACGGGAAGGGCTGGTTGAGCCACCAGCTCGTCCTGGTAAGCTTGGAGATTTCTCTTTTTGGTAACCGACAGAGGGGTCACGGGAGTTTGGTTGATTGTGGTTATTTTCTTAGACGCGCATCTTCTTGCGCGTCTAGTTTTGGAGAGGGGAATGAACGTCTTGCCGTCCATCCCCTTAGGGGTGAGAAAGTAGCATGGTTCCTCATCATCTTCAACTTCTTCCTCAGTAACAGACCCGAGGGACAGTTGTTCATTCATTGGAGCGGGAACAGGGGCTTCGAATGCCCTAACTTCATCAACAGGGACTGCGAAAGTCCCAAAGTAAACCACCTCTTCACCAGCAGGAAGGCTGGTAACTTGGGCAAAAGAGCGTGCGTTGATTGCGGTGTAAGCCATTCCTACAAACAAACGAAACTCAAAATTTCATTAGTCAATTTTCATATGTAAACTTATACATGAGTGTTAGCCCGATTATTCAATCCATAGGCGTCGATATCGAATATAAAAGGAAATGACATAACTCAAGCGGTCCAATGACTCGTTGTTTGAGTGTTTTGAAGTCATTGGCTACTTGAGTACGTTCCTTTTATCTTCGTATCAGATCCCGAACCTGTGAGGAGGAGAATGTCCCATGTGTCTTGGAGTCCTTTATTTAACTGTGCAATTTGTTTTTCATTTTGAATCTTAAGGTGACTTATACTGTCCAGCTTGCTGACAGGGGTCAATATGGGCATTTCTGGTTGTACCACTGTACCAGTGACCTCTGGCTTATGCTTAACTACTAAATTTGCATTTGGTACGGTACCAGTGACTGGTCTAAGATGTTCACTACTGAAGGCATTGACTAATTATCATTTTGGATGCATTTTGGTAGCCTTTAAGCTATTGTTTTGGTGCTAGTTGTACCAGTGATCATAGTAACAAAATCAAACACATGAATTTCTTATAAAACTTTGAAATTTGGAAACATCATGCTGACAGAACCAGGTGGTAAGAGAAATTATCATAAAGACCCCCCTAATTTCTGTTTATTAGCATGCTTCAAAGGATAGGTCATTGAGATGGTCATGGGATTAAAAGTACAAATGACAATGACACAGCCATGGCTGATGCCTATTTGCATTTTAGTCCTTTCATCTCTCCTTATTTGCAAAGAGGTTCTCAAGTATGCATGTTACTTAGCCATTTAGCATTATAACCTTGCATTGTTAAGATCTCTTCTTTACAAACAAGCCCTTTGGAACTTTGAGTTGAGAGAATGATGAAGGAGACACACTAGCTCAACTTCATCACCTCTTGTGTAATAATTTTTTTTATTTGTCACCTTATTCCTATTAATTCTTTTTATAAAATGATTGACATAATCTTGATATAAAAGGAGACCAACACTAACTCAACTCTTATATTTTAATTAATCAGCCATTTTAAGAAAGAATTAAGAGGTTTGTTCAAAAAAAAAGAAAGGAGATGAAGAGATTAAAGCTTCAAGTTATGCATATACTTTTTTATTACATATATCATTATTTTTTTTTTATAGAAAACTAGTAGTAAACTCCAAGAAAAGAAGGGATTAAAATATTTATTACTTTTCCTTTTTGCTAAAGAAACAGAAAAAGAAGAGAAGAAATTATATGCATATATTTTTATTCGGTCATTAGGCTTGAGCATGTTTTAGCTTATCATAAGCTTGAATATCATGCAGCCTTCACTCCCTTTTTAGTTTAAGCAAAGACTTCAAACAAGGAACATAGTAAAGAAGATGCAAAAGAAAACCGAAAAAGGGCAGAAATAAAAAGAAAATGAATAAAAGAGGGATTCTTCATTTAAATGTCAAAATGTACATAACTCAGCCTATTCAAGGCTTACATCTCCATTCTTCTTACCTATTCGATTCTAATTTCAGTTGAGAAGGAGAAGGAGGAAGTTTCTAGACAATTTTTGCACTATCTAAATTTCTTGCCTTTTTCTCTCTATTTCTTTCTATGCCTTTCTATTGGATGTGAGTTTTCTCTAGTCTCTCCAGTGGTAGTGTGATTGCTGGATCTTTTTTCTTCGATTTGATCTCTTTATATAGCCTAGAGGGGCATGGGGTTTAGGGTTTTGGCTAGGCTGAGTTGGCTTCATCTTCATCTTTCATTTTTATCACCTTCTCATCAATGCTCCAGATTTGGTTTCAAGGTATCAAATTATGTTTTCAGAAGCATAGACCAATGGCCTTAAGCCATGTTGGCAATCCCTGGGGCTGAGCATTCATGGCCCTTGATTTTAATCTATTTAATGGCTAGGATCCTTGCACATTGAATCATGTATCTCCTGCATGCATGGAGATAATATTCTTCTAATTTGGCATTTAGTTTGAGCTTCAGGACAGGTGTACATGAGGACAAGGCCTCTGATGCGCCAGCTGGGAATGTGGTATTATATGCTTGTGGTTAAATCGGTTTATCATAGCTTATTACCGTTTAATTATTTCTCAGCCTTCTAGGGGGTGCCAGAGTGCGTGTATAACCTAAGGATAACATGCCTAATGGAGTATCACACCTTCTACACTGCCAATTTCCATTTTCGGCTCTGCTGCATTTCTTTTCATGCACACAGCAATACCAGTATCCGATTTTGGATATAATCGTAATAACCCCACTGATTAGAGTATTAAATGGCCTTACTGGATCCCCAACGACCTATTTTAAATGTCCAGAAAGCTTGTTCTTCCTGACCTTTCTTTCAATTCGGTCAAGTTCTAATCGCACGGGCTCTGGGGTTCTAGCTAGTTAGTTCGTCTTCTTCTTCGAATTAATCAGCTAAAGAGCACCTCAGGGGGGGTAAGAAGCACCTACATCCCTTCAATTTTGTATTTTGCATCTCGGGTTATCGGGTCCCAAGCTCACCCGGTTCTTTTTCTTTCTTCATTTATCCTTTTTGGGTGTTTGAGAGATCAAATTGATTGTTCTGATAATGTCGCTTCATGATATAGTGCTCGGTTCTTTAAGGAACTGAGCTAATTCGATCTCTTC
>JAJGRW010002136.1:0-24756 GCA_025461045.1 Carex parvula | reverse complement strand
AAATGCGTGCTCCAGTCGACTTTGGGCTTGTTGTGTTAGTGCTGCAATATAAATTAATTAGTAATGTGTATGGCTGAACAAGTAATAAAATAGGGAAACAATAAGGCAGTGGGTAGTACCTGTGCAGCTGGGTGGTCCGCTGCTCGCCCAACTCTGGAAAATCAGGGACATAGGCATCCAGCCAAACTGACGGGGCACTCGATCAGGATAGTGATACTCAACTATCCAAGCATACGCACGGCCCCAGATAAAACGAGAGAGGTCTCTGCTCTATGTCAGCGGGCACAGAAGGCCCCGATCGTAGAACACACGATAGGGGTACCAGGTGACGCTCGCCTCGTGAAGCATCTGGAGCTGGCCCCGGACATACGAAATCCCCACGGTCCTCCCCCCGTGTCCTCGTACGTGAGGGGAGTATCCATATGGCACCGTACCCCGGACGTCTCTCGGGGTCATCTCCCATCCATAGCCCCTCCTGAGCTGGAGGAACAGGCCGACACACCGGTAGATGTGACTAGGACCACTGCTGGAGTAGAAGAAGTGGTCGGCAATCTTCCTGTTCGTCGCCTAAATTTGGACATGCGATGCATTTCTGGTAAATATGGAACCATAATATATGTAATAAAAAAATTTAAATATTTGTACAAACTTACAAGACAAGCATGACACAATCCCCGGTATAAGTGAGCGAGCACGGCTCCACCCCAATTCCACCACGACGGCCGCTGAATGTCCCTCAGCAGAGAGAGGAACATAATCGGGACTGCGTCATCACTGGAATCGACAAACATGACGCTGCCACATAAATCCAAGACAAACTCCCTCACGTACCTGCAATATAAATTAGAAACATAAATAACTACATTTTTGTTCAATCCATAACATATTTTAATTTGCAACTGTTTGTGATTACCTCAGAACAGCCTGCTCGTCACGTGTCTGGGGGGTGATCCTACGCCGGTGGAAGTAACTGCGGAGCGCCGCAAGACTGATGCAGTACTGTGAATACCGGTACTCCTCCTCCCTCCTTTCTTCTTCTTCTTCTTCTTTGCAAGTCCGACGGAGCGGCCCCCAGTAGCTCCGGTATCATGTGCATCAGGTCTGGATGTCTGAGACACCACCGATGGGGTCGCCGTCTATCCGTAAACCCCACAAGGCGCTGACATCACCTAGTGTGACTGTCATCTCCCCAACCGGAAGGTGAAATGTATGCGTCTCCGGTCGCCATCTCTCCACTAGACCGCAAATGAGGGCCTGATCAATATCACAGTGAGGCATGATGGCCAACTGATACAACCCCAGATGAAGGATGCACTGCTCCATCAACAGGTGACGGACGTATGGTATCTCGGGGGTGCGATGCCTCACTGTCATCATCGTCGTGTCCTGCATTTTACAATTATTTCAATATAAACGTCTAATTAAATAATGCTATTTAAATTAGGAATACAAAACCAACGTACCTCCATAGATGCAAGTGAGACACGGTGCTTGACATGTGGGATCCACAGAAGAGGACTAAACGTGTCAGGATGGTGAGGGGGATAATCTCCAAAGGGAGCATCTGCACCGGACGACTCTGCACCGGATGCCTCTGCACCAGATGCCGCTGCACCGGATGCCTCAGTATCGTGATCATGTGAACTCTCCCCCGTCTCCAGAGATGCATCCCATGCACGTCCCCGTCTAGTTCTGACCATACTACATTTCAATAAACAGAAGATTTTATCTTACAAATCCTGATTTATAAACCCTAACTTATAAACTCTAATTATGTCAACCCTAAACCCTAATTTAGGAATTCAACCCTAATCTAACAATTCAACCCTAAACCCTAATTTGATCCCTAAACCCTAATTTAACCCCTAAATTCTAATTTAACTCCTAAACCCTAATTTAACAATTCAACCCTAAATTAACAATTCACATAATTTAAACAATTCAACCCTAAATCATAATTTAACAATTCAACCCTAATTTAAACAATTCAATCATAAACCCTAATTTAACAATTCAACCCTAATTTAACAATTAAATTGCGACAGAAAAATCAACAACCCGCACACGATAATTAACAATTCAACCCTAATTTATAAACTTCAGTTTTGTCAACCCTAAATTCCTAAACTACAAACTCTAATACCGGAAACCCTAATTTTGAACAATTCAATCGTTTCGGAAAAATCAACAACCCAGACACGATAATTAACAATTCAATTCTACCAATCGTTCCAATGCCAATACAAGATACAAATATAAATTAAAAAATAATTTAGAAACTTACTCGAAAATAATCGGACTGTCGCCGAGATGGCCGAAATTAGGGTTCGGGTGAGAGAGGAGAGAGGAGGAAGAGAGAGAGGAAGAGAGAGAGAGGAAGAGGGAGAGAGAGAGAGAGAATGGCAGAAGAGATAGAGAGAGGAAGCTCTAGAGAGAGATAGGAAGAGAGAGAGAGGAAGAGAGGAGGAGAGAGAGAGAGAGAGAGCTCTAGAGAGAGAGGAAGAGAGGGAGAGAGAGACTTCGGCTGGGTGGTGGTTCGGGCGGCGACGCGGCAGGGCGGCGACGCAGCTGGAGGCAGAGGCGAAAGAGAGGGAGAGGGAGCGGTCTGCTCCCAGCGGACCGCTTTTAAAAAAAAAAAATTTCATAGTCGACCGCCCAGCCCCTGGGCGGTCAGGTTTTAAAAGTGGACCGCCCGGGCGCTGGGCGGTCAGGTATCAAAAGTGGACCGCCCGGCTACTAGCGGTCTGGTGGGAAAAGTGGACCGCCCAGCCCACGGGCGGTTAGGGTAGAAATAATTATAATTTGAAGTGGGAGTAGATTTGATAATTTGTTTTTTTTTGGGGTTTTAATGAAAATATCGGTAATTTGCCCGACAAGTTGCGTTCAATATTGGAATCGACTTTTTATGGAATATTGGTAAAAGACAATTACCTTTCTCTTTCTGTGTATTAAAGTCGACATATATATGCATTAATATCAATACCATCATTTTCCAAATCAAAGTCATCTCCCATTTGGCAAGTTATTAATTAATGTTCAACTTGGCGGTTCGTTAATTGTCTGGATTTGATAAGAGGTGTTGAAAATAGAGAGAACTCTGAGGAGATAATAAACTTTTTTCTTGTATGATAAAAGCATAGATTTACGCAAGTTCTATTCTCTGTTTATAATACAAATTCAAACGGTCATCTTATTGTACCGTTGGTGCTAGTTTTGTTTATGGTATATATTAGTATAGTAGTATCACCTACTCTCTTTAATGCTTGATTGATTTTAGCCATTCGATCTATGATTTGCAACTAATATTGATCTTACAATTCTTCACTATTTATAAGACTCCTCCCTCAAATTAAGAAGGTATATGTCATACATTCCTAGCTTGTTTGTGATATCCTCAAGTTCAGTTTTTTTTGTACGCATAGAATATACATATTTCTCTTATATTTCTCTTATGGTGTAGATTCAGTGATACTGGTACTCATATACTATTGGTTTTTAGTTTTTCTAATTTAGTCAAATAAATATTTGTAATTTGAATTTTTAAAATAATATCAGATACCCAATGGCTTTCTTCAAAAAAAAATTTGCAACATCATTTACTTATTTTACAATTTTTATAATTTTCATATTTTTTTATATCTTTTTTTCTGAATTTCAATAATTTAAATAAATATAAAAAAAAAGTTGCACGTGATAATTTAACGTCATGTCATATCACGTCACGGGTGGTCACGCTACGTTGTAATCACGGCGTAACTACACGTGCCATGACTGTCTGTCGTTATTTTTGATCACGTCACGTCACGTCACGTCACGTGAAAAAAAAATTAATCACGTCACGGTCACGTGACCAAATCACAGCGTATTGTCACGTCACGTCACGGGCGTGTCACTTATTTCCTTCTCTACCTCAAACCCACGAGTTTGGGATACAATTGTTTCAGTTGACTAATGTGTATGCCCTTAGTTTTTATTTTATACGCAAGGTAAAAACAATAGAAATTATATAGCAAAAATAAGCCAATGGTTAATTGGTTGCATAATATAAACTCTAGGACTATTCCCCGTATTTTGTTACTAATACAATATTTATTCAAGAAAAGTTAATATTTTAAATTAAGAATTTTTATAGAAAATTATTTTGCATTCAGAGAATTTTTGACAAATAAATATTTTGTTGAAACATTGAAAACATTTACATTGGTAATAGGACAACACAATACTGCACTATAATTAATTCAATATAT
This sequence comes from Carex parvula, assembly GCA_025461045.1. Lineage (NCBI taxonomy): Eukaryota > Viridiplantae > Streptophyta > Magnoliopsida > Poales > Cyperaceae > Carex > Carex parvula. The sequence continues at coordinate 20,509 of JAJGRW010002136.1, read as the reverse complement.
AAAATAAGCATGATACTCATCGACTAAAAATGATGAGAGATAATAAACTGAAACATATATATAAAAATAGCGCTGATGTGCCATAACTAAGATACAATTGTACAAATCTAGTTGCTACGAGTACGTACACATTAAAATATACCGAATTTAAAAATACATGTACCTATTTCAATGAAACAAATAGAGGTTAGAACTTACTTTTCCTTAAAAAAAATATTACAAAGAACAATAAAGGAAATATATATAAAATTGAATACCATTAAAAGGCTATAATATGTAAACGTACTATTTTGTGCAGTAATTAATAATGGCCGTAGATGGGTTAAAGGCACGTGTTTATTTTATAAAGCATGGATCTTCTAGCTTGTGCATCACATCAATTCCATCATTTTCCAAATCAAAGTCAATACCATCATTTTCCAAATCAGACGTACTATTTTGTGCAGTAATTAATAATGGCCGTAGATGGGTTAAAGGCACGTGTTTATTTTATAAAGCATGGATCTTCTTGTGCATCACATGATCAATTCCTATCTCATTTTAAAGTTCAAACGTACAATTAATTGGAACTGTTCAGACATAATTAAATGGAATATTGGTACAAAACAATTGGGTAATTATAATTTCCCCCGGCTTTCCCATCCCCCGTTTCATCCCCGTGGCCGTAAATGATACCGTTATTTATAGTTAATTGTTTTTACCAGTTAACCCACTTACCCGTTTCTCTAATTCTAATTACCTTTCCTTTTTTGAATTTAGTTTCCTTTCTCTCCCCGCGCGCCGCTCTCTCTCTCTTTTCTCAAGCGATCGCAGCTGGGAGGAACTACCGCTCGTACTCTCCGACGATCTTCCCCGCTCAGATGCTCCGACGATCTTCTCCCATCGGACGCTCCGACGATCTTCTCCGCTCGGACGCTCTGACGATCTTCCCTGCTCGGACGCTCCGACGATCTTCCCCGCTCGGACTCTCCGACGATCTTCCCCGCTCGGACGCTCCGACGAACTTCCCCACTCAGGCCATCTGCGCTGAGGCTATTCTTTAATCAGGTAAGTCAATGTTGAAGCGATCTGATTTGATTTTTGATCTCTGATCTTCATGTTGTGATTTCTGTTGGTGACATCTGAAATCACTATTTTATTACTGCAATTTGAAAATTTCATATGAATCTAACAACCTTATAAATGTGTTAAATACTGTGAGATGAATATTTATTGCATTAGTGGTGAATACTTCTTACATTAAAAGTCAATTGATGTTAATTTGTGTGGATGAATACTTGGATCGTGAATGAATACTGTCAATATTTGTGATAAATACTTTCTACATTTGGGATGAATACTTTATGTATTTGAGATTAATACTTCTTACATTTTGGGGTGAATACTTCTACATGTTTGATGAATACTTCTTACATTAGTTGTTAATTGATGTTAAATACTGTTGGATGAATACTTGGGTCGTAAATGAATAATATCAACATTTGGTATACTTTCTGCATTTTGGATAAATACTTTCTGCATTAGGGATAAATACAACTGGGATGAATACTTTCTACATATTGTATGAATACTTCTTGTATTGGAGATGAATACTGCTTACATTAGTTGTGAATTGATGTTAAATATTGTTGGATGAATTCTTGGGTCGTAAATCAATACTGTCAACATTTGGAATAAATACTTTTTGTATTTGGGATGAATACTTCTTACATGGTTTTTATAGGATGAATAATTGGATCGTATGATGAATACTTTCTACCTTTATGATGAATACTATCTGCATTTGGGAAGAATATTTCTTACATTTTGGATGAATACTGTATTTAAACTCAAGCAGTTGTTCTTTCAGGATGAGTTTTGATCTTAATGAAATCTGTGGAAATGAGATGTGGATGGAGAATAGCAATTTAGAAGTTGATGAGGTGAACCTTTATCAACATTTTGAAGAGGTTCATCGTGAAAATGAGAGTGGTTGATAGTGTAGGTAGCAATGAGAGTATATCTGAGTTTGACCTAAATAAGGAGGCTGTTGACATTGAAAATGAGGAAGATCAACCAGAAAATGCTGAAGTAGAAGCTGATGCTGCTGATGATGACGATGATCATCATCACCATCATCATCATCATCATCGTGTGAGAGAACCAGCAGTTTGGGATGAGTTTGATTCCATACACGATCTACATTCATACTATCAATTGTATGGATTTCAATGTGGATTTAGCATTTGCAAAAGGTCAAATCACAAAATTGGTAACATAAGCACTCATTATGTGTTTATGTGCACCAAATATCCAAAAAGAGTAGTGTCAAACAAAGATCGTATCCCAAAAAGAAAAAGGGATTTTGTAGGCACAGGTTGTCTTGCTTGTTTAAAATTAAAACCTTCTAGTTTGAATGGTGAATGGGTAGTAGTAGAATATGTTGGGTGTCACAACCATATTTTGCAACCCAATTCTTCATTTCTAATATCTGGATTCTGATACATCCCTGTGAAATATCAGAATATGCTGGATTTTAATGATGATCAAGGTTTAGGTGTGACAGTTAATATTAAGTTAGTAATAAAAAGTGCTGGAGATTATATAAGTTGCCCTTTTACTAAAAAGATGTAAGAAATCATATTGAGAAGTACAAGCGGATGAAGTTAAGGGCTTTTGAAGGTGATGATGCCTCATTGATATTTGAGTTCTTTCGAAACAAATTGAAGATTGATTGAGATTTTTTTTATGCTCACGATTACACAAACGAAGGCCGATTGTGGAGTGTGTTCTGGGCTGATGGTCGAAGTCGTGCAGCATACAAATATTTCCACAATGTTATTGTTATGGATGCAACTTACCTCACAAATAAGTAAGTAATCATATGCTAATTATCATATTATTTGACTGTAATTTAGTATTTTGTATGCTTGTGATGAATACTTGCTATTTTTGTTTAAAATTTGTCAGGTACGATATGCCACTTGTATTGTGGGTTGGTGTTAACCACCATGGTCATTCCGTCATCTTAGCTTGTGCTTTGCTAGAAAGGGAAACTGAAAGAGATTACATATGGTGTCTTTCCAGGTACTATTCCGTCATCTTAGCTTATGCTTTACTTGTTTTGAATGTTTCAATACTGATTTACTTGGATAAGTATAAATGAATACTTAAAACCTGGTTGGATAAATACTTTATGTGGTACATGTCAATACATTATACTGTACGAATTGTATAAAGTTTTGAATACACAGGAAGGTTCTTTGATTGTTAGTGGATGAATACTCTATGCCATACATGTCAATACATTATAATGTAGGAATTGTATGAAGTTTTGAATACACAGTGATGTTGCCTTTTTGAGTTCTTGCACTGTTAGTGGATGAATACTTTATGTGGTACTGTGAATACATTATACTGTATGAATTGTATGAAGTTTTGAATACACAGTGAGATTGCCTTTTTTGAGTTCTTGCATTGTTAGTGGATGAATACTTTATGTGGTACTGGTGAGTACATTATACTGTAGGAATTGTATAAAGTTTGAAATACACAGTAAGGTTGTTTTTTGAGGTCTTCCATTGTTAGTGGATGAATACTTTATGCCGTACAGGTCAATACTTTATACTTAAGGTATAAATACTTTATGTAATATTTTCTTAGCACAATTAATTTGTAATAACAAATATTTTATGTCTAGATTTTTGAAATGTATGAATGGAGTGAAACCTGGTGGCATACTCACAGATCAATGTGGAAGCATTGAATTAGGAATTAAGAATGTGTTTGGATCAGAAACCACTCATAGATACTGCTCTTGGCATATATTACACAAGCTACCCAGTAAATTGGGAAGAAAGGATAAGAAAAGTGCCTTATCTGCTCAGGTGAAGGAGGTTGTGTATTATTCCCAGTGTAAGGAAGATTTTGAGGAAAGATGAGTGCAGTTGATGGATAAAATTGGGAAGCAAAATGATGCTTGGTTTAGAGATATATTTCAAATGAGAGAGAAGTGGGTGCCAGTGTATCTAAATTCCCAATTCTGGGCTAGAATGAATACTACACAGCGTGTAGAAAACATGAATTCTTTCTTGAATAGCAACCTCACAAGGAGAGAAAGCCTTAAAGGTTTTGTCGAATGTTTTGATGAAGCTCTAAGAAACATTTGGGAGAGAGAGTATAAGGCTGACCATGATTCGAAGTATCGAGCTCATAAGTGTAATTCTGAATTGCCCATGGAATATCAATTTCAACAAAGTTATACAAATGAAAATTTTCTCAAATGTCAAGAGCAGTTCACATTGTGTATGAATTTATCGTGCAATTTAATAGCAGAACAAGATGGAGAGACACTTTATGTTGTTGCAGATTGTTGGGGGAAAAACTTTCAGGTTGTGTATAAGAGGGCCTTAAAGGAGGTGTTTTGTATTTGTAGACTGTTTGAGGTAAAGGGTGTTTTGTGTTCACACTCAATTCAGGTCCTAAAGCATGAAAATGTCTTTTCTATTGATGAAAATTATATTGTCGATCGGTGGAGAAAAGATATCGATCGTCAGAATTTGACCATAATTGATTCATCTCATCCGACTTTACCTGAACGAAACAGGTAAAAGTTTCTAATTAGTTTATTTATTTATGCTATGGTTGAATACTTACAATTATAAGGTTGAATACTTCACTGTAAGTTGTATCTGTTTTTCTTTGTGTGTTTGTAGGCTGTATGAGTTGACCATGTCAACAAATCCAATAATTCAAGATCTGCTAAACATTGAAAGTGTGAATGATGAGTATCATACTATGGTGTTGAATGGTTTACATGAGTTGAGAAAAAACATAGCAGGTTTGTCAATAATAGTCATTTTCTGTCTGTTTCAATATATTCTTTGTTTCACTTCAGGTTTAGTAGTGAATATTTCTGACATTAGTAGTGAATACTTCTTGTATTAGTAGTGAATACGTATTGATACTTCTCGAGTTTTGTAAAATCAGGTTTAGTTGGTGGCCAACAGAATGTGAATGTTATTGATACTTCTGGAGTTTCTGGAATGACACCTATAGTGAGAAAGAAAAAAAAGTCTACCACAGCAAAAGAAAAGCAACAAGATGTTTCGGCGGCAGGAGGTATACATTTATATTAATTTCTATACATATTAGTACATCATTCTGATAGTGTGAATACTTGTGATGAAATGATGAATACAATTTTACAATAAAAATTCATGTACTAATACCAGTGATTGTGAATCCTTAGATTGCATTATGGGATGAATACTTTCATTTTAATGGATGAATACTTCTTTGCAGGTGAGACAGTGCTTGATGGTTTTTAGAAATCTACGACAGTTGAAGAACAAATTGATGGGATTTCATTAGTTAATTGTCCACCTTCTAAACCTCTACTACCACCTAAAAAGTCAAATCGGAGGGGACGACAAAAAAAATTACTTACAAGAGCAAAATAGATGTTGCCATAAAGAAGTTATCGGACAAGCAAAAGAATATGAAGAGAAAGGAGAATTAATTCTTTTTGTTTATAAATATAGAAACATAACTTTGTACATATTATCATTTTTTAATTTTTATTTTGCATAGAAATATTAGTATTTCATTGATGAATACTTCAATTTCCATAGTGAATACTTCATATTACATAGATGAATACAACAATACTATTACATTGAAATGTTGCTTGTTTCTTTGTGAGATCTCATAATGTACGGTTCAGATGTATTACAGTTAGAAATTCGTGCTAAATATAATTCGAAATTTTGCTTTTTTGATGTTTTGACTGATTGTCTGTTAATTCTGTTGCATCAAATGTGAACAAGGCAAAAGGGTGCTTTGTTGAAGCCAAAGGTTGCCTCAAAAATATTATAAAATATGATATTGTGTTCATTCCGTTTTCAAACTGTCTTCATTACATCAAACAACTTATATTTTCTGTAATGGCTAACATAAAAAAAGAACCCGTTGAATTACCAGAAGAACATGTTGAAGAAGAAGTACCTGTTCAACACGAAGAACCTGTTCAAGAAGAAGTACCTCTGATTGACCCTGTGCCGGTCATCCCTGCAGGGTACGAGTCACGTCCTCCACATGTTAGAAGGACCTGGCCATGGCCTCCTTTGGATGAACCACGTCGCAGCCCGAGAGACCATCCACCACCTATGACGTATATCCGTAGAGTACACCGCAATCTGAGAGGCCATCCTCCACCTTGGCCGTTTATCCGTAGGCTACGCCAGAGAACTGTCAAAGAAGAACCATAAAAGACATGGTTGTGTCGAATTTCTCATAATATGTTGAAGTTAATATGTTTATTTATGTAATATGTTGAAGTGAATATGTTTAATTTGTCGTAATATGTTCAATTTCTAGTTTATCTATGTAATATTTTGCGAATTTATTTTGAGTTGTTTTATTTTTTACTTGTCGTTTTATGTGAAGAGATGAATATATACTGTTATTACATTTAAAGAATTTTTGGTGCACAAATAAATGTTGAAGTGAACAGTGTTTATCGAAATATTCATCCATGGACAAACAAGTATTGACATTGAACATTAAAGTGTTCACATAGCTCGGGATTATGTCATTGTTATTATATGAATAAAAAGTTAACACATTTTTACACAATAAAATTAGTGTTAATCCATGATAGGTTAAATAAAAATATTTCACATTATGAAAAAGGATTTAATATTACACAATAAAATTACTTGTTCATCTAGTACAATAAAATACATAACAGTGTTAATTTTATATCAAACATCCCTTCAGTGAAATGGAGATGTTGTTCAAATGAAATGGTCCCACCTTATATGGTCCCAAATTATATACTTTATGCGGTGACATGCATAGAGTGAATATCATATGAATATTGAGTCAATATATTATTGATATTGAGTGAATACAATAATAAATTTATACAATATTAAATTATTATAATATCAAGCATCCCTCCAGTGAAATGGAGATGGTGTTCAAATTAAATGGTCCCACCACATGTATTTGAAATATATATATAAGAGTTGCGCCATTTCGTTTCATAGCGTCTTTCCATTAACGTCATTTCAATTGATGACCCGTTCCATATGATATATCACCGATCTTGTAAATGAAAATGAAAATGAAAAATTAAAATTCACTATGTGACAAAATATTCACTCCTCTTCACTAAATCACACACTTCAGTCCATCGGACTCTCGCAATCGCACTTCGACTGCTGATAGGATTTTAGCATTGATTTTGAAAAAGAGGGAGAGAGAGAGTTCATCCACTTCACAGATTCGCAATCGCACACTCGGTGATTAAGAGAGAGAGTTCATCCACTTCACGGAATCACAATCGCACACTCGGTGATTGAGAGAGAGAGTTCATCCGATAGCGATTCTTTCTCCCCTCCGCCGACAGTGTTTATCTGTGGAAATGGCGCAAATCAGTGGAAATGAACAGGCGGTGCTGCCTCAAAGCGAAGAAGCGGTGCTGCCTGAGGCATCTGCACTGCAAATTAGTGGAAATGAAGAAGGAAATGTAACAATCGCTGATTCTCTAGGTATTCATCCAACTTAACTGAAGTATTTAGTATTTTAAATTAAGTAATGCGTACTGGTACGGTTTGCTTCCTTTATCTTGCTATGTTGTTGTGACGATTTTTGTTACTGGTAATCGGTACCAGTAACACTCTGTGTCGCTGCCTCTGTTCTTTGTTATGTTGCTGTTATTTAGTTTAGTTTAGTTTAATGTTACTGTTATTTAGTTTAGTTTAGTTTAGTTTAGTTTGAACACACTGTTACTGTTATTTAGTAGTTTAGTTTAATGTTAGATTAGAGATGAGCACACTGTTGTTAGAGATAAATAGTTTAGTTTAAATGCACTATTCAGTACTTATTAGAGATGAATACTTCTTTTTAGATGAATAGTGCATTTAAACTAAATAGTGAATTTTCACTATTCAGTACTTATTAGAGTACTATTATAGAGTCCGGCTAGTATAACATTGGTGTCATTTCGGCCTATATACACCAACTCCAAAATCTATCGTATCGACTTCAAACGGTTAATCCAACCGTTCAAACCCTTCTACTTTATGAGTTGTGTGTTACATGCAAAATTTTATAATTTTTTGAATTTTTTAGTATCAAATCAAGTGGTCAAATGTGTGAGTTTTTAAGTTAATTTTAATGCATTCATTTTTCAAGATTTTGACCGCTTGATTTGGTACTAAAATAAGTAGAAAATATTTTTTTTGCATGTAAACGCACAACTCATAAAGTAGAAGGGTTTGAACGGTTGGATTAACCGTTTGAAGTCGATACGATAGATTTTGGAGTTGGTGTTATATAGACCGAAATGACACCAATGTTATACTAGCCGGACTCTATAATAAGTACTCTAATAAGTACTGAATAGTGAAAATTCACTATTTAGTTTAAATGCACTATTCATCTAAAAAAGAAGTATTCACTCTAATAAGTACTGAATAGTGCATTTAAACTAAACTATTTATCTCTAACAACAGTGTGCTCATCTCTAATCTAACATTAAACTAAACTACTAAATAACAGTAACAGTGTGTTCAAACTAAACTAAACTAAACTAAACTAAATAACAGTAACATTAAACTAAACTAAACTAAATAACAGCAACATAACAAAGAACAGAGGCAGCGACACAGAGTGTTACTGGTACCGATTACCAGTAACAAAAATCGTCACAACAACATAGCAAGATAAAGGAAGCAAACCGGTACCAGTACGCATTACTTAATTTAAAATACTAAATACTTCAGTTAAGTTGGATGAATACCTAGAGAATCAGCGATTGTTACATTTCTTCTTCATTTCCACTAATTTGCAGTGCAGATGCCTCAGGCAGCACCGCTTCTCCTCGCTTTGAGGCAGCACCGCCTGTTCATTTCCACTGATTTGCGCCATTTCCACAGATAAACACTGTCGGCGGAGGGAGAAAGAATCGCTATCGATGAACTCTCTCTCTCAATCACCGAGTGTGCGATTGTGATTCCGTGAAGTGGATGAACTCTCTCTCTTAATCACCGAGTGTGCGATTGCGAATCTGTGAAGTGGATGAACTCTCTCTCTCCCTCTTTTTCAAAATCATGCTAAATCCTATCAGCAGTCGAAGTGCGATTGCGAGTCGATGGACTGAAGTGGTTGATTTATGAAGAGGAGTGAATATTTGTCACATAGTGAATTTTAATTTTTCATTTTCATTTTCATTTACAAGATCGTGATATATCATATGGAACGGGTCATCAAATTGAAATGACGTTAATGAAAGACGCTATGAAACGAAATGGCGCAACTCTTATATATATTTCAAATACATGTGGTGGGACCATTTAATTTGAACCCATCTCCATTCACTGGAGGGATGCTTGATATTATAATAATTTAATATTGTATAAATTTATTATTGTATTCACTCAATATCAATAATATTGACTCAATTCATATATATTCACTCTCTATGCATGTCACCGCATAAAGTATATAATTTGGGAACCATATAAGGTGGGACCATTTCATTTGAACAACATCTCCATTTCACTGAAGGGATGTTTGATATAAAATTAACACTGTTATGTATTTTATTGTACTAGATGAACAAGTAATTTTATTGTGTAATATTAAATCCTTTTCAATGTGAAATTTTTTTTAACCTATCATGGATTAACACTAATTTTATTGTGTAAAAATGTGTTAACTTTTTATTCATATAATACAATGACATAATCCCGAGCTATGTGAACACTTTAATGTTCAATGTCAATACTTGTTTGTCCATGGATGAATATTTCGATAAACATGTTCACTTCAACATTTATTTGTGCACCAAAAATTCTTTAAATGTAATAACATATATATTCATCTCTTCACATAAAACGACAAGTAAAAAATAAAACAACTCAAAATAAATTCGCAAAATATTACATAGATAAACTAGAAATTGAACATATTACGACAAATTAAACAATTCACTTCAACATATTACATAAATAAACATATTAACTTCAACATATTATGAGAAATTCGACACAACCATGTCTTTTATGGTTCTTCTTTGACAGTTCTCTGGCGTAGCCTACGGATAAACGGCCAAGGTGGAGGATGGCCTCTCAGATTGCGGTGTACTCTACGGATATACGTCATAGGTGGTGGATGGGCTCTCGGGCTGCGACGTGGTTCATCCAAGGGGCCATGGCCAGGTCCTTCTAACATGTGGAGGACGTGACTCGTACCCTGCAGGGATGACCGGCACAGGGCAATCAGAGGTACTTCTCTGAACAGGTTCTTCGTGTTGAACAGGTACTTCTTCTTCAACATGTTCTTCTGGTAATTCAACGGGTTCTTTTTTATGTTAGCCATTACAGAAAATATAAGTTGTTTGATGTAATGAAGACAGTTTGAAAACGGAATGAACACAATATCATATTTTATAATATTTTTGAGGCAACCTTTGGCTTCAACAAAGCACCCTTTTGCCTTGTTCACATTTGATGCAACAGAATTAACAGACAATCAGTCAAAACATCAAAAAAGCAAAATTTCGAATTATATTTAGCACGAATTTCTAACTGTAATACATCTGAACCGTACATTATGAGATCTCACAAAGAAACAAGCAACATTTCAATGTAATAGTATTGTTGTATTCATCTATGTAATATGAAGTATTCACTATGGAAATTGAAGTATTCATCAATGAAATACTAATATTTCTATGCAAAATAAAAAAAAAATGATAATATGTACAAAGTTATGTTTCTATATTTATAAACAAAAAGATTAATTCTCCTTTCTCTTCATATTCTTTTGCTTGTCCGATAACTTCTTTATGGCAACATCTATTTTGCTCTTGTAAGTAATTTTTTTTGTCGTCCCCTCCGATTTGACTTTTTAGGTGGTAGTAGAGGTTTAGAAGGTGGACAATTAACTAATGAAATCCCATCAATTTGTTCTTCAACTGTCGTAGATTTCTAAAAACCATCAAGCACTGTCTCACCTGCAAAGAAGTATTCATCCATTAAAATGAAAGTATTCATCCCATAATGCAATCTAAGGATTCACAATCACTGGTATTAGTACATGAATTTTTATTGTAAAATTGTATTCATCATTTCACAAGTATTCACACATCACAATGATTAAATATGATGTACTATATGAAGATTAATATAATGTATACCTCCTGCCGCCGAACATCTTGTTGCTTTTCTTTTGCTGTGGTAGACTTTTTTTTCTTTCTCACTATAGGTGTCATTCCAGAAACTCCAGAAGTATCAATAACATTCACATTCTGTTGGCCACCAACTAAACCTGATTTTACAAAACTCGAGAAGTATCAATACGTATTCACTACTATACAAGAAGTATTCACTACTAATGTCAGAATATTCACTACTAAACCTGAAGTGAAACAAAGAATATATGAAACAGACAGAAAATGACTATTATTGACAAACCTGCTATGTTTTTTCTCAACTCATGTAAACCATTCAACACCATAGTATGATACTCATCATTCACACTTTCAATGTTTAGCAGATCTTGAATTATTGGATTTGTTGACATGGTCAACTCATACAGCCTACAACACACAAAGAAAAACAGATACAACTTACAGTGAAGTATTCAACCTTATAATTGTAAGTATTCAACCATAGCATAAATAAATAAACTAATTAGAAACTTTTACCTGTTTCGTTCAGGTAAAGTCGGATGAGATGAATCAATTATGGTCAAATTCTGACGATCGATATCTTTTCTCCACCGATCGACAATATAATTTTCATCAATAGAAAAGACATTTTCATGCTTTAGGACCTGAATTGAGTGTGAACACAAAACACCCTTTACCTCAAACAGTCTACAAATACAAAACACCTCCTTTAAGGCCCTCTTATACACAACCTGAAAGTTTTTCCCCCAACAATCTGCAACAACATAAAGTGTCTCTCCATCTTGTTCGCTATTAAATTGCACGATAAATTCATACACAATGTGAACTGCTCTTGACATTTGAGAAAATTTCATTTGTATAACTTTGTTGAAATTGATATTCCATGGGCAATTCAGAATTACACTTATGAGCTCGATACTTCGAATCATGGTCAGCCTTATACTCTCTCTCCCAAATGTTTCTTAGAGCTTCATCAAAACATTCGACAAAACCTTTAAGGCTTTCTCTCCTTGTGAGGTTGCTATTCAAGAAAGAATTCATGTTTTCTACACGCTGTGTAGTATTCATTCTAGCCCAGAATTGGGAATTTAGATACACTGGCACCCACTTCTCTCATTTGAAATATATCTCTAAACCAAGCATCATTTGCTTCCCAATTTTATCCATCAACTGCACTCATCTTTCCTCAAAATCTTCCTTACACTGGGAATAATACCAACCTCCTTCACCTGAGCAGATAAGGCACTTTTCTTATCCTTTCTTCCCAATTTACTGGGTAGCTTGTGTAATATATGCCAAGAGCAGTATCTATGAGTGGTTTCTGATCCAAACACATTCTTAATTCCTAATTCAATGCTTCCACATTGATCTGTGAGTATGCCACCAGGTTTCACTCCATTCATACATTTCAAAAATCTAGACATAAAAATTTGTTATTACAAATTAATTGTGCTAAGAAAATATTACATAAAGTATTTATACCTTAAGTATAAAGTATTGACCTGTACGGCATAAAGTATTCATCCACTAACAATGGAAGACCTCAAAAAACAACCTTACTGTGTATTTCAAACTTTATACAATTCCTACAGTATAATGTACTCACCAGTACCACATAAAGTATTCATCCACTAACAATGCAAGAACTCAAAAAAGGCAATCTCACTGTGTATTCAAAACTTCATACAATTCATACAGTATAATGTATTCACAGTACCACATAAAGTATTCATCCACTAACAGTGCAAGAACTCAAAAAGGCAACATCACTGTGTATTCAAAACTTCATACAATTCCTACATTATAATGTATTGACATGTATGGCATAGAGTATTCATCCACTAACAATCAAAGAACCTTCCTGTGTATTCAAAACTTTATACAATTCGTACAGTATAATGTATTGACATGTACCACATAAAGTATTTATCCAACCAGGTTTTAAGTATTCATTTATACTTATCCAAGTAAATCAGTATTGAAACATTCAAAACAAGTAAAGCATAAGCTAAGATGACGGAATAGTACCTGGAAAGACACCATATGTAATCTCTTTCAGTTTCCCTTTCTAGCAAAGCACAAGCTAAGATGACGGAATGACCATGGTGGTTAACACCAACCCACAATACAAGTGGCATATCGTACCTGACAAATTTTAAACAAAAATAGCAAGTATTCATCACAAGCATACAAACTAAATTACAGTCAAATAATATGATAATTAGCATATGATTACTTACTTATTTGTGAGGTAAGTTGCATCCATAACAATAACATTGTGGAAATATTTGTATGCTGCACGACTTCGACCATCAGCCCAGAACACACTCCACAATCGGCCTTCGTTTGTGTAATCGTGAGCATAAAAAAAATCTCAATCAATCTTCAATTTGTTTCGAAAGAACTCAAATATCAATGAGGCATCATCACCTTCAAAAGCCCTTAACTTCATCCGCTTGTACTTCTCAATATGATTTCTTACATCTTTTTTAGTAAAAGGGCAACTTATATAATCTCCAGCACTTTTTATACTAACTTAATATTAACTGTCACACCTAAACCTTGATCATCATTAAAATCCAGCATATTCTGATATTTCACAGGGATGTATCAGAATCCAGATATTAGAAATGAAGAATTGGGTTGCAAAATATGGTTGTGACACCCAACATATTCTACTACTACCCATTCACCATTCAAACTAGAAGGTTTTAATTTTAAACAAGCAAGACAACCTGTGCCTACAAAATCCCTTTTTCTTTTTGGGATACGATCTTTGTTTGACACTACTCTTTTTGGATATTTGGTGCACATAAACACATAATGAGTGCTTATGTTACCAATTTTGTGATTTTACCTTTTGCAAATGCTAAATCCACATTGAAATCCATACAATTGTATGAATGTAGATCGTGTATGGAATCAAACTCATCCCAAACTGCTGGTTCTCTCACACGATGATGATGATGATGGTGATGATGATCATCGTCATCATCAGCAGCATCAGCTTCTACTTCAGCATTTTCTGGTTGATCTTCCTCATTTTCAATGTCAACAGCCTCCTTATTTAGGTCAAACTCAGATATACTCTCATTGCTACCTACACTATCAACCACTCTCATTTTCACGATGAACCTCTTCAAAATGTTGATAAAGGTTCACCTCATCAACTTCTAAATTGCTATTCTCCATCCACATCTCATTTCCACAGATTTCATTAAGATCAAAACTCATCCTGAAAGAACAACTGCTTGAGTTTAAATACAGTATTCATCCAAAGTAAGAAATATTCTTCCCAAATGCAGATAGTATTCATCATAAAGGTAGAAAGTATTCATCATACGATCCAATTATTCATCCTATAAAACCATGTAAGAAGTATTCATCCCAAATACAAAAAGTATTTATTCCAAATGTTGACAGTATTGATTTACGACCCAAGAATTCATCCAACAATATTTAACATCAATTCACAACTAATGTAAGCAGTATTCATCTCCAATACAAGAAGTATTCATACAATATGTAGAAAGTATTCATCCCAGTTGTATTTATCCCTAATGCAGAAAGTATTTATCCAAAATGCAGAAAGTATACCAAATGTTGATATTATTCATTTACGACCCAAGTATTCATCCAACAGTATTTAACATCAATTAACAACTAATGTAAGAAGTATTCATCAAACATGTAGAAGTATTCACCCCAAAATGTAAGAAGTATTAATCTCAAATACATAAAGTCATCCCAAATGTAGAAAGTATTTATCACAAATATTGACAGTATTCATTCACGATCCAAGTATTCATCCACACAAATTAACATCAATTGACTTTTAATGTAAGAAGTATTCACCACTAATGCAAGAAATATTCATCTCACAGTATTTAACACATTTATAAGGTTGTTAGATTCATATGAAATTTTCAAATTGCAGTAATAAAATAGTGATTTCAGATGTCACCAACAGAAATCACAACATGAAGATCAGAGATCAAAAATCAAATCAGATCGCTTCAACATTGACTTACCTGATTAAAGAATAGCCTCAGCGCAGATGGCCTGAGTGGGGAAGTTCGTCGGAGCGTCCGAGCGGGGATCGTCGGAGAGTCCGAGCGGGGAAGATCGTCGGAGCGTCCGAGCAGGGAAGATCGTCAGAGCGTCCGAGCGGAGAAGATCGTCGGAGCGTCCGATGGGAGAAGATCGTCGGAGCATCTGAGCGGGGAAGATCGTCGGAGAGTACGAGCGGTAGTTCCTCCCAGCTGCGATCGCTTGAGAAAAGAGAGAGAGAGCGGCGCGCGGGGAGAGAAAGGAAACTAAATTCAAAAAAGGAAAGGTAATTAGAATTAGAGAAACGGGTAAGTGGGTTAACTGGTAAAAACAATTAACTATAAATAACGGTATCATTTACGGCCACGGGGATGAAACGGGGGATGGAAAGCCGGGGGAAATTATAATTACCCAATTGTTTTGTACCAATATTCCATTTAATTATGTCTGAACAGTTCCAATTAATTGTACGTTTGAACTTTAAAATGAGATAGGAATTGATCATGTGATGCACAAGAAGATCCATGCTTTATAAAATAAACACGTGCCTTTAACCCATCTACGGCCATTATTAATTACTGCACAAAATAGTACGTCTGATTTGGAAAATGATGGTATTGACTTTGATTTGGAAAATGATGGAATTGATGTGATGCACAAGCTAGAAGATCCATGCTTTATAAAATAAACACGTGCCTTTAACCCATCTACGGCCATTATTAATTACTGCACAAAATAGTACGTTTACATATTATAGCCTTTTAATGGTATTCAATTTATATATTTCCTTTATTGTTCTTTGTAATATTTTTTTTAAGGAAAAGTAAGTTCTAACCTCTATTTGTTTCATTGAAATAGGTACATGTATTTTTAAATTCGGTATATTTTAATGTGTACGTACTCGTAGCAACTAGATTTGTACAATTGTATCTTAGTTATGGCACATCAGCGCTATTTTTATATATATGTTTCAGTTTATTATCTCTCATCATTTTTAGTCGATGAGTATCATGCTTATTTTATATATTGAATTAATTATAGTGCAGTAATTGTGTTGTCTATTACCAATGTAAATGTTTTCAAGGTTTCAACAAAATATTTATTTGTCAAAAATTCTCTGAATGCAAAATAATTTTCTATAAAAATTCTTAATTTAAAATATTAACTTTTCTTGAATAAATTTGTATTAGTAACAAAATACGGGGAATAGTCCTAGAGTTTATATTATGCAACCAATTAACCATTGGCTATTTTTGCTATAATTTCTATTGTTTTTACCTTGCGTATAAAATAAAAAACTAAGGGCATACAACATTAGTCAACTGAAACAATTGTATCCCAAACTCGTGGGTTTGAGGTAGAGAAGGAAATACGTGACACGCCGTGACGTGACATAACAAACACGCCGTGATTTAGTCACGTGACGTGACGTGATTAAATTTTTTTTTTACATGACGTGACGTGACGTGATCAAAATAGTGGTAGACAGTCACGTCATGCGAATGATCACGTCACGTGTAGTTACGTCGTGACTACACGTGGTGTGACCACACATGACGTGATATGACGTGACGTAAATTAATCACGAGCAACTTTTTTTTTATATTTTAATTTAAATTATTAAAATTCAGAAAAAAGATATAAAAAATATGAAAATTATAAAAATTGTAAAATAAGTAAATAATGTTGCAAATTTTTTTTGATGAAATGCTGTTGGATATCTGATATTATTTTAAAAATTAAAATTACAAATATTTATTGGACTAAACTAGAGAAAATAAAAATCAGTACTACATGAGTATCGGTATCACTGAACCTAAACCATAAGAGAAATATAAGAGAAATATGTATATTCTATGCGTACAAAAAAAACTGAACTTGAGGATATCACAAACAAGCTAGGAATGTATGACATATACCTTCTTAATTTGAGGGAGGAGTCTTATAAATAGTGAAGAATTGTAAGATCAATATTAGTTGCAAATCATAGATCGAATGGCTAAAATCAATCAAGCATTAAAGAGAGTAGGTGATACTACTATACTAATATATACCATAAACAAAACTAGCACCAACGGTACAATAAGATGACCGTTTGAATTTGTATTATAAACAGAGAATAGAACTTGCGTAAATCTATGCTTTTATCATACAAGAAAAAAGTTTATTATCTCCTCAGAGTTCTCTCTATTTTCAACACCTCTTATCAAATCCAGACAATTAACGAACCGCCAAGTTGAACATTAATTAATAACTTGCCAAATGGGAGATGACTTTGATTTGGAAAATGATGGTATTGATATTAATGCATATATATGTCGACTTTAATACACAGAAAGAGAAAGGTAATTGTCTTTTACCAATATTCCATAAAAAGTCGATTCCAATATTGAACGCAACTTGTCGGGCAAATTACCGATATTTTCATTAAAACCCCAAAAAAAAACAAATTATCAAATCTACTCCCACTTCAAATTATAATTATTTCTACCCTAACCGCCCGTGGGCTGGGCGGTCCACTTTTCCCACCAGACCGCTAGTAGCCGGGCGGTCCACTTTTGATACCTGACCGCCCAGCGCCCGGGCGGTCCACTTTTAAAACCTGACCGCCCAGGGGCTGGGCGGTCGACTATGAAATTTTTTTTTTTTAAAAGCGGTCCGCTGGGAGCAGACCGCTCCCTCTCCCTCTCTTTCGCCTCTGCCTCCAGCTGCGTCGCCGCCCTGCCGCGTCGCCGCCCGAACCACCACCCAGCCGAAGTCTCTCTCTCCCTCTCTTCCTCTCTCTCTAGAGCTCTCTCTCTCTCTCTCTCCTCCTCTCTTCCTCTCTCTCTCTTCCTATCTCTCTCTAGAGCTTCCTCTCTCTATCTCTTCTGCCATTCTCTCTCTCTCTCTCCCTCTTCCTCTCTCTCTCTTCCTCTCTCTCTTCCTCCTCTCTCCTCTCTCACCCGAACCCTAATTTCGGCCATCTCGGCGACAGTCCGATTATTTTCGAGTAAGTTTCTAAATTATTTTTTAATTTATATTTGTATCTTGTATTGGCATTGGAACGATTGGTAGAATTGAATTGTTAATTATCGTGTCTGGGTTGTTGATTTTTCCGAAACGATTGAATTGTTCAAAATTAGGGTTTCCGGTATTAGAGTTTGTAGTTTAGGAATTTAGGGTTGACAAAACTGAAGTTTATAAATTAGGGTTGAATTGTTAATTATCGTGTGCGGGTTGTTGATTTTTCTGTCGCAATTTAATTGTTAAATTAGGGTTGAATTGTTAAATTAGGGTTTATGATTGAATTGTTTAAATTAGGGTTGAATTGTTAAATTATGATTTAGGGTTGAATTGTTTAAATTATGTGAATTGTTAATTTAGGGTTGAATTGTTAAATTAGGGTTTAGGAGTTAAATTAGAATTTAGGGGTTAAATTAGGGTTTAGGGATCAAATTAGGGTTTAGGGTTGAATTGTTAGATTAGGGTTGAATTCCTAAATTAGGGTTTAGGGTTGACATAATTAGAGTTTATAAGTTAGGGTTTATAAATCAGGATTTGTAAGATAAAATCTTCTGTTTATTGAAATGTAGTATGGTCAGAACTAGACGGGGACGTGCATGGGATGCATCTCTGGAGACGGGGGAGAGTTCACATGATCACGATACTGAGGCATCCGGTGCAGCGGCATCTGGTGCAGAGGCATCCGGTGCAGAGTCGTCCGGTGCAGATGCTCCCTTTGGAGATTATCCCCCTCACCATCCTGACACGTTTAGTCCTCTTCTGTGGATCCCACATGTCAAGCACCGTGTCTCACTTGCATCTATGGAGGTACGTTGGTTTTGTATTCCTAATTTAAATAGCATTATTTAATTAGACGTTTATATTGAAATAATTGTAAAATGCAGGACACGACGATGATGACAGTGAGGCATCGCACCCCCGAGATACCATACGTCCGTCACCTGTTGATGGAGCAGTGCATCCTTCATCTGGGGTTGTATCAGTTGGCCATCATGCCTCACTGTGATATTGATCAGGCCCTCATTTGCGGTCTAGTGGAGAGATGGCGACCGGAGACGCATACATTTCACCTTCCGGTTGGGGAGATGACAGTCACACTAGGTGATGTCAGCGCCTTGTGGGGTTTACGGATAGACGGCGACCCCATCGGTGGTGTCTCAGACATCCAGACCTGATGCACATGATACCGGAGCTACTGGGGGCCGCTCCGTCGGACTTGCAAAGAAGAAGAAGAAGAAGAAAGGAGGGAGGAGGAGTACCGGTATTCACAGTACTGCATCAGTCTTGCGGCGCTCCGCAGTTACTTCCACCGGCGTAGGATCACCCCCCAGACACGTGACGAGCAGGCTGTTCTGAGGTAATCACAAACAGTTGCAAATTAAAATATGTTATGGATTGAACAAAAATGTAGTTATTTATGTTTCTAATTTATATTGCAGGTACGTGAGGGAGTTTGTCTTGGATTTATGTGGCAGCGTCATGTTTGTCGATTCCAGTGATGACGCAGTCCCGATTATGTTCCTCTCTCTGCTGAGGGACATTCAGCGGCCGTCGTGGTGGAATTGGGGTGGAGCCGTGCTCGCTCACTTATACCGGGGATTGTGTCATGCTTGTCTTGTAAGTTTGTACAAATATTTAAATTTTTTTATTACATATATTATGGTTCCATATTTACCAGAAATGCATCGCATGTCCAAAATTTAGGCGACGAACAGGAAGATTGCCGACCACTTCTTCTACTCCAGCAGTGGTCCTAGTCACATCTACCGGTGTGTCGGCCTGTTCCTCCAGCTCAGGAGGGGCTATGGATGGGAGATGACCCCGAGAGACGTCCGGGGTACGGTGCCATATGGATACTCCCCTCACGTACGAGGACACGGGGGGAGGACCGTGGGGATTTCGTATGTCCGGGGCCAGCTCCAGATGCTTCACGAGGCGAGCGTCACCTGGTACCCCTATCGTGTGTTCTACGATCGGGGCCTTCTGTGCCCGCTGACATAGAGCAGAGACCTCTCTCGTTTTATCTGGGGCCGTGCGTATGCTTGGATAGTTGAGTATCACTATCCTGATCGAGTGCCCCGTCAGTTTGGCTGGATGCCTATGTCCCTGATTTTCCAGAGTTGGGCGAGCAGCGGACCACCCAGCTGCACAGGTACTACCCACTGCCTTATTGTTTCCCTATTTTATTACTTGTTCAGCCATACACATTACTAATTAATTTATATTGCAGCACTAACACAACAAGCCCAAAGTCGACTGGAGCACGCATTT
>JAJGRW010002135.1:0-15761 GCA_025461045.1 Carex parvula | reverse complement strand
ATATAATATCAAAAAAGAGTGTTATGAATGATCAGTTTAAAAGATCGAGAGTTAAAGGAAAGAAGGAGGTTGAGTTTTTGGGTGGGCAGAGATAGCATTTATCGTCCACGAACTTAGTGCAAGTTGGGCGAGGCATCTTTTAAACAAGCGAGCCATCATTTCGGGAGTGGCTTGCACTTCTTGGCTGCACTTTCACTTTTCTGAAGGAACGTGCAAAATCCCTCGTGCAGGGGTTGACCGTTGCCTGCTGCGAAAACGCACTGACACCAAGCTTCATTCAAAATGCATTGTACATTCTGTGAGCTCAAAATATGTATTTTTTTAAATAAAAAATGAAGGGAATGTTGAGCCACACCAGCAGCAACGTCTCTTACACTAGTCGTTCCCGCCACAATTTCCTGCACAGTTTTTAAAATCTCCGAGAAGTCTCAAACGTCCTGAACGGATCTTTTTCATTCTCACAGTCGGTAGCCGGATCTACATATCCTTTAGCATTCGAACAGGAGATTATCGATTCCGCCCATACCTTTCCCAGCCTTCGCGAAGAGCAAATCCGTTTCTTTGGCCGCGGATAGATCCGATACTCCATCAACAGCATAAAACAGAACCCGCCGATTCTCATGAGTAATATTTGAGTAAGGCTAGATTTCGCAAGCCTTGTCATGACCGAAGGAAGCGCGTTAACTTGGCGAGACTTGATGCCTCGGCTGATCCAAAATTTTCAACGACATCCTCCTTAACATCCCCAACCCCTCCTCCAAACTTGCTTCAAGATCCAAGGCTATACAGACATACCAAGTGAATATGTATATGAATGAAATCCAGCTTCATATATGTCGGTATTGGATGGGTTACCCAAATCCCCAACCATATTAGTCAATGCTGCGAAAGGGCCGAGTCATGGTCGCCCGTCCACACTTGGAAGAAGTCACTCCTGGCCATGTACGAGCACTTATCAAAAGGGCTTAATAAGCAGTTTCTTGGACCTCATGACCTTGGGCAGCGGTAGCCTTTGATTCTCTGTCTGTTCATTAATTGCCCCGGGTCCCGGGGTCTCAACATCGTCATACTCGCTTTATAGACCGACCCCCATCCCCCTCCCTTTTCATCGAGGTACTAGTATCTTCGGTCGCAAAGGAATCCCCTTTCTATGGCCGCCATGGGGCCGAATTTTTTTTCCCCAGAGATTCGGCCTCTCCGAGTCCTTTGTTCATTGCTCGGTCCCCTCTTCAAAGGCGAACTTCTCCAACCGGAAAGTGTCTTTGATGCTTCGATTTTCTTTGATATGTCTATGAAAGAGAACATGGAAAGTCTACGTATTTGTTGGTCTGATGGAAAGATTCGACGACCGACTCAAGTGCCTACGAGAATCACAGGTAATTGACGTGAGACTATTACAGGTATACAATGACACCTTCCCAAGAAACACCGGACGAAAATCCTTCAACTACAGGCTGGGATAATGATGTCCCGTCAGCGCCCTTCACCGGCCAATCCAACGAGAGATCGAGAGGAACCCACGGCGGAGGGTGTTGAGCGCTATGGTACCGCCTCCGAAGTAATAGCTCGAATCCACGCGACCTTGGAATTGCAATGGAGGAGCGAAGCGAACTGCGTGAAGAGATAGTAGGAGAGCATCTAGACGATTGGCTAATTAGAGCAATCAACGATGTCGGACGATTGAGCACTGCATCACCAGGTAGCGAAGACTGGCATTTCATGACGTCTGTCCTCCCACCGGGACTCGAAATCGTCGATGGAGAGATTGTCGAACTTCCTGGAGTCGCTGAACGACGAACCTTAGAACGTACCAGGTTGCGTCAGTTGGTGATGGAGATTCAAGCGGAAGCTCACAGCGAGATTCAAGGAGATGATGTACTCTCGACTGCTATACTCGATGAGCGTGACCAATTGCGCACTCGAGTTGGAGTCCTCGAGGAACAACTACAAGCTGTGAGCGAAAGCGACGACCCCAGAATTCTAGGTGTCCTGCTGGATCAAACCCGATATACTACGATGAAACACAGCGAGACGCCTATTTCCAAAGAGTTCAGACCTTGGAAGTGGAAGTTAAACGGCTCTTGGATTATGGCCTCGGTGCTGGAGGACCTGCTGAGCAGAGGATGAGGTCGGAGAGAGACGAGATAAAATATAGCCATGACAAGTTACATCATGAAGTGAATGGACCAGATGGATATTTGGCTCAGATAAAGTCCCTTGAGTCTCAAATCGCTGATCCTGGTGCAGCTGGAGATGACCCTTTTGTCCAATTGGCAGCCGTACGCGAAGAGTTGAGAGTCGAAAGAGAGCGTGCTAAGGTTACGGAGAAAGGGACGACTGACCTTCGCAATCAGATTGCTGGACTCAATGCCACTATCGTCAGTCCACCGCCAATCGAAAAGAACTGTTCAACAACGAGATCCACGCAAGTGAACAATCCATTCCTTGAAGGCCGCATACATGGTGATAAGAAGGGCCATCGGGCTCAAAGCAGTCCAAAAGAAAGCGGAAATGGCTACACCAGTGGCACGGATAGAGACCGAAAACTCTGCAATTATGGATTGGATTCGTAAAGTTCAAGAATACGCCCATGATGCCCCAGATGTTCTGAAGGATCTCGACGAGAACCCTTCCCCAGAAACGCAACCAGCTACCCGGGATGAACGACAGGGTGTTATTTCGTGGTTCAGAGGGCTTGTGGGACTTGCCGACAACCCTCCTTCCCAACCATCTTCACCATCGACCCCATACAGCCCAGGACGACTTGCAATTGAAGCCACCGCCACCAAACAAGGAAGATGATTGCCCTAAACAACTGGCCAAAGTACGGGAGCAATTGGCAGCCGCAATCAAGGATGCAAATGATCTGCGTCAGGCCGTCAACACGCTGATGCAGCAACAGATTGGCGCTGATGACTGTGCCGAAAAGATGAAGAAAGCGGAAAGTGAACGAGATGCGGCAATCCAGAAAGTGAATGACCTGGAGACACGCATGAAAGAACTATCAGATCAACTTAAAGCCAACGAAGGATGTCCAGACCAGCTTTTCCGGGCTCTTGCTCGGATTCGTACTATTGAGGCTGGACTTCAGCAACACAAGCAAGCATCGATGCCTCTAGGGGCCGTGACGACGATTTGCAAACTCGGTTGGCTCAGGTTTCAGGGCGAACGAGACACTGCAGTGGAGGGTGCTACTACGCTGCGAAGCGAACTGGAACGACAAACAGCGGATGCTCTCACTGAACATCAGACAGTTGTACGAAATGCCAATACCGTTCGTACTGAGCTTAGTCGACAGGTAGCGGAAATCCCGGGGTGAACTCGAGTCCACGCGCAATGCACTCGCTGCGACCTCTGCTGAGCGAGATACCACAATCGCGGAACGCGACGCCGCACTTCTAACTACTGGAAGGCAGCATGATGAGATGAAGAGGTTAAAACGACGAGTAACCGATCTTCTTGCGGAACTCGAATCTACTCGAAACGCACTTGTCGCCAGCTCTGCGGAACGAATGCTGCTACTGTAGACCGTGATGCGGCAGTCCTCTCTAGAAGTCGACGAGACGATGAGTTGGAAAGACTCCGACGACTAGGACAGTCAAACGATCCGTCGACTCGATTAACGCAAATGCAAACCGAACTTGATTCGGCAGTTTATAATGCGGAGACATTACGCAACGAGATCATTCGTTTGAACAGGATATTAGAGCAAAATCAACGTAATCCCAATTCCGGGAACGAAGAGATAAACCGACCTTCGAACTGAGGTGGGCAGATTGCGCAACCGAGCTCGGCGACGCACTTCGTGGCCAATACCCGCCACCTGACGATGATGACTGTCGGGAGCTTCTGGCAATAGCTGAAGCAGACCGAGACGCTGCTATCAGAGTACAAGAAGCGACTGCAGCTTCACGACAAGAGGCTTACGCAGAGCGTGACCAAGCACGAGCGGACCGCGATTCTATGGCATACGAAATTGACGACCTCAATAGGGAGCGTGCCAGATTGCAGGCGACATTCGCGATGCCCTAGGATATGACGAGGCGGGCTGTTCTTGCAACATCTGTTCGGTTGGAGGGCGAGAGGAATGCTTTGATTAGAGCTATGCGAGATCGCCAGCAACCAACTGCAGAGGAAGTTGTTATATTGCAGAATCTGGGCGTGTTGCAAAATGCTGAAGACACCATGGTAAATATCTTGGCATCTGAGGTCATAGAAAGCAAATCGCGTCGTTACGGATATGGGCCTCCATGTCGATAGATTGCAGACAGAGTTGGCTAATTTACGAAACAAACCCCGACACACCAGCCCAAGCAGCGGTTGAGCCCGAAGCAGCGAACTCCCTTGCTCTTCAGGTTGCCGAACTTGCACACAATGCGACTCGAAGACAGCTAGATAGAGTTCAAGGGGAGCTCGACAGACTTAGGGGTGCACAAGCTGCCGCACGAGTGAATTTCGACCCTACTGTCGTTAATCCACATACGCTTTCCAGATGTCATTGTTCTTCAAGAGATGTTAAATAGCAGAGACCAAGGAGTACTTTACGACCGAGAGGCTCTCCAAACGCAATTGTTGCAGAAGATCATGCACGAGTTGCCTTGGAAAACATGACAAGGGATTTGGCTTCTGTGAGAGACCAACGTGATAGACTCTTGGCTGGTCAACCAGGAGCCCCGATGGCTCCTGTGGATGACAATGCGGATCTTCCAAGGCATTTGGAATTTACTAGAGCTGCGCTGGAAACGAGTCAGGCAGCAACGGGATTCATTGCTTGCTGCGGCGAGTGCCAATTATTCCATCGAGACAAATCTCCTACGCGATATCGAACACTTTTGGCTGCATACGATATTGTCTTGGCAGAGCGAAACCGGCTCGAACGAGTCGTCGCCGACGCAAATATTCCTAGGGACGCAGCTGCATCAGTGGCCGGAGGAAATAGTGGCGCTGAAGGGGCCGAAGAGGCCGAACACAGAGATTTGATACGCTCTAACGACTTGCAAGATCGTGCAGATGCTCAAAGAGAGCTGGACGCAGCCAGAAGCAGATAGGACTGCAGCGAAATTCAACGAAACGCAGCACGTGCCAGAGAAGCAAGAATTGCAGAGGAACTCCAGACAACCACTGCAAGACTTGAAGCAGCTCAAAGAATCATGGCGCGAAATTCGGCGACGGATCCTCGAGATGATCTCGTTCTGCAACTATCCCGTCGAATCACAGAACTTGCGCTCGAAGCAACAACAGCTCGTCGGAGAGAGGTTGATGCGGTTGCTGAACTCAATCACCAGAGAGAATTAGCTCTTAACGATCCCCTCAATGAAGACATGACCGCGATTCTCTTAGAACAAGAGACTCGAACTCAACAAGCCGAAAACGCAAGACTAGTTGTAGAGCGTGCCAGGCTGAGGACATACAAGCAGCTCGTGCAGCAACGGATGCCGCTGTATCAGCACTAGAAAGAGAAGAAGGTCGCGTAGCTGAAGCTGAACGTGAACCTTTAATGGGTGATCTTGTCGACGTAGTCATTCGTTTGAGGCGCGAAGTTGTTGCTCGTGGTGGCACGGTTCTTAACTCCAGGGGTCAAGTGGACCGCGAGATGTACGACGAAGATCGCTGGAATGAAGCTGGGGAACGAGAACGAGACAGCCGAACACCCCTCCATTACGATCCGCACCATGATCCTCAATACGATGCTAATCATCCGCTAAGAGAGGACTGGCCACCGGAATACCAGCCAGGAGAGCCTATTGTTGGGGTTGGAGAAGCGCCACCACATCTGGTAGAAGAACTTGAGGAGCAAGATGATCGAATCCGGTTACTCGAGCGAGCACAGGAAAATCTCCGGGGTCGTGTCGTGGCTCTTGGTGGTGCTGTCGTTGACCACAACGGTGAAGTGCAAGGAGAATATTACAGTGAAGTTCGTTGGATCGAGCGGGTCGGCGACAAAGAGATGGACGGAGCGATTACACTATCTTCAATCAATGCCTGCTAGCCTACTCAACCCGCCGAGAGAACGTTGGCCATTACAATATCAGCCACCACCAGAGTCTGACCACAATCCTTTCCGCAACATGCGCTACACTCCCTCCCCACAAATCCCGGGAGCTGCAAACTCAGATAGAGGATTAGGCATTCCTCCCCCTCGTGCCCCGAATCAAAGAAGGATTGCTTCGGATAGAGCATTCTCAGATCCAGGGTCTATCGATGAACCAATCGTTATCCTTCCATTATCTCCGTTAAATTTCCCGGAGCCACCGCGATCACCATCTCCAGTGCGTCAGCCAACTCCACCAGTTCTAGCAACGCCACCCGAGACACCTATTTCACTTCCGGGTCCTCGAGTCCCAAGACCAGCATCAGATCCCGGCCCATCACCCCTCGCTCCACGACCAACACCAGCCTCAATCGTCCATCCAGTCTGGGGATCTCCTCCTCCGGCTCCTGAATCAGAATTCCAACCTCCCCGGACTCCACTTCAGGAAGATCCGGACGATGAACCTTCAACTACACCACCAGGTTCTCCTCCGACGCAAGAAGAGGAACCAGAAGAAGAAGAACCACAAGAGGAAGAACCAGAAGAAGAAGGAACACCAAAAGAAGAAGCCTCGTGGCCGCCCAGCAAAAGCCAAAGCCAAAGCCACAGCCACGGCAACACCATCACCGTCACCGAGACGCAGTGCCCGACTCGCTGCAATCCCCCCTCCGGATTATACCTCCGGTGCGGGGGAGAAGAGAAAACGTCCCGGAGGTGGTGGTGGGCGTGGGGGGAGAAAGAGGCGGAGGGGTTGAGGTTAGTTGGGGTTTTGGGTTATCTGTTTTTTATATTTGTTATTTATCTCTTTATTTCAGTTTGCAGATTGCGGGTGTTGGATCTTTAGTCATGAGATGCGAATCAAGATTTCTATTTCTTAAATCCCTGCCATTTCAGTGTCTAGTCAGACTTCAAGCAATGAACGATATCCATTTATTGTGCGCCGGATATCAAAGTTGAGGAGTTAAAATTGCATCAAGACTAATCCTCCACTTGGCATTACCTTATTGGTATTCATGAAGTAGATCGAAACCTCGAAAAGAACCCAGATCCTGCCTTCGATACTTGTTTCTGAATTTTCTGCTGTCTTTTATTTGGCTGGGTGCGATCAATCTCATCAATCCGTCGCCGAAGTGTTGCGTTTGCCTGACAAAACATTAGCCCGTTACCCCGGCCCTTGCACCTTAGAAAAGAAAATACAAACCTCCTGTGCGGCCTTTCTACATTGCTCTTCCGCTGAAGTCATATACTGCTTCAGCCCATCTTGTTTCTGCGCCACCACAAGTGCAGAACTCCCGTCGACGTGATGCGCCGACTCGACGACAAGTGAGAAACCGGGGTTTATAATATCTGTGATTACGCTGGAATATAGCGCAGATAATGTGTGCACTGTGAGTGCAAGCTTCTTCATTTGCTTTGCGCTGCGATGGAATGCCTAATATCGCTGTCAGTTTTGCTCCCTCATAGTGAGAAGAGGAAAGTACCTCGAAGTCGTCGATCTTGAGCTCGATTCCATTT
The DNA here is from genome assembly GCA_025461045.1 of Carex parvula. NCBI lineage: Eukaryota > Viridiplantae > Streptophyta > Magnoliopsida > Poales > Cyperaceae > Carex > Carex parvula. The sequence goes on along the minus strand of JAJGRW010002135.1, from coordinate 8,215 downwards.
GCTTGATCATCTGCAATTTGCTTCACTTCGGCTTCATGTTCAGATACGAGGGCTTCAATAACGGTATTCATCTGTTTGAAGTAGAAAACCAGTGCAACGATGTTCTGTGTGAGATTCTCAAGGAGGCCGAGCACTGCACATATCGCCTTGAGCAGATATTGCTACGATATATTAGAATTGTTCAAGAAAAAGAGGGACTAAGTCTTACCAGTCCTTTGGCCTCTGTTTGGTACATTCCCAGATCAATCTCTACTTCTTTCAGCTCGTGATCTAGTTCCCTAGCATCCTTCCTCTTCCGAGAAAGTTCTGCTTCTGCACTTTCAACCGCTTTAGCTGCTGTTCCAGATAGATAGGATGATACACCAGCGCCAACGATTGCACCGATAAGACCGTATCCTGCTGTCACACTAACTTTTGCAACCTCTGCCTTGGAGTCAGCCGTCTCTTCAATATAACAAAGGACGCGTTTTTAACTCACGCACGGCTGCAGAATTAAGCATCGCCTCCCTTTCAGCCTGCCTCTGCAGAGCCAATTCATGTTTCTCTTGAGCATAAACTCTTTCCTGCTCAACCTTCGAGATGTCATTATTCATTCGAGCTACATTTGCGTTCAAGGCTTTCATCTCGTTCTCCGCTGCACCGAGATTCTGGTTCGTTTCGTCTGTGAAGCGTCAATATCTTGTTCAATACTACGAGGGAAAACGCTATATCTACTCTGTGCTCCAACCACTGCTCTATGTAGCTTCTGCACCTCTCCAAGCCATGTATGAAACTCCGCTGCTGTCCGACGACCTCTTTCATCGCATGCTTTAATATCTGCTTGCAGCCTCGTGAGCAGCCGATTCGTGGCTCGATCTGCCGATGTATCCCCAAATAGATCGAGAAGCTGATCCAACTACAACATATAGGATAAGCTAGTACATTCAGTAAGGAATTCCTAGCTGTGCTTACCGTTCCACCAACACGACCATGTTATTGGTCTTGTTGCCTATCTGGAGCATATCGGAGTAAGCTTCCATGAAAGCATTCTGCCCCTTATTTGCAATAAGCAAGAGATTGGATGCAAGATCTTGTATCTGAAGGTCTCAAATCAGCTTCCGGATCACGAAATTGAGTGCTAGGGATTCGGACTCGAGGTTTGAGCCAGATAGCTGGATCTGTGCAGCCTCTCGAGTTGCGGCAAGTGAGATGCAGAACCCCAATTGCTTAATCAGATGTGGAGCCTTGACAAGTAATGGGGTCCAATCCGTGGAAATTATTGCAATTGCATCTGAAGACATTTTAACGTTTGATACTTGAAATGTATGAAGTGTGAGGTAAGTTTAGATATTATTTTGACTGCTGGCAATGATGGTCAAATAGCAGGTTTTTAATTCCATATTAATACTCTGAATTTGGAGCACCATTTCATGAGGGAGCAAGCAACGAGGCTCCACCATTTGTGCCGTCCAAGGCTGTGTTTGTCTTGGCTTCGCCCGGTCCGGGTGAGAGGCGACGGTCGCGGCTTAAAATCATGCAAAGATTCCGCCAGGGCAGAATCAAGTGTTATATTCTCGCCGATGACTGGATAGCTTCGAGCATGTGAGATCACGCCATGCGGTATCATTGGTAATAGTCTGAGTTTGGCTAGGTGCGAGATATCTCCCCACCGTGCTTCCAGCCTTATCGCTCTGTGTTTCGCCATTCAGGCCTTCCCAACACATACTACATCAAAAGCCATCCCATAAACAATTACTCATTCTTCTTGAAATATTAGAAACATGGCTCTGATGCTGAATGATCCCATTGACTTCCGGCTCATCAATTTGCAAGAATCTTTCGCAAGCCTTGATAAAGAATTGCAAGATATCCAACAGCGATACGAGAACCTCCGCGACGAGCATGGTGGCAAATGTGCCAAATCGCTCAGAGAGTCGATGGCTAGTCTTCTCGAAGTCATCGAGTACGTTGATAAGTCAGATAAATCCCTAATCTACTGGGTTGAGAGGGGAGGTACCTTAAAGCTAGCTCTTCGCTGCATCGGAGTCGACAAACGCACGCAAGCGATTACCCAAAGAAAGACAAAAGCGATCAAGAATAAAGTTGAAAAGGTAGAGAGTAGATTTCACCACTCAGGCGAGGTTTTTATGGACGGACTGAGGGCGGTACAGGATCTTAATACTAATGTTTCGAGATACTCACTTACCACCCTTGGAGCTGCTGGGCACCAAGCTACGGAGTTGTGCAATGATCTCGATGTGGATGTTAGATCTGTTCAATGTTTATTGGAAAGATCAACTTTGGAGTACAGAACCATACAGGAGGAAGTTGATAGCATTCCATCGCAGATTGACGGGTTGGGAAGTCAGCGTCACAATGCCCAAGAAGCTAGCGATTCTGCCGCTGGGGTACGTTATTTCGATCTTTTGCGCGAAGAAGAAACCTGGAAACTGATACATGGCTGCTAGACATCTGTGGCAAGCTTTGGAGTTGGCGCTTTGGCCACAGTAGGATCTTTCTTCTTCCCTCCGTTAGCTGCTGTTGCACTTGCAGCGGGAGGGTTAGGGGTGGGCAGTGCCATAACATCAGGGTGAGCCTTTGACTTTCACCCCAGTGACAAGAATTGTACTGATTTGAGTTCTCAAGCGGCTATACCTCACAAGTCAACAGTCTCCGAGACCGAGAAACCGAACTTCATTCCAAGCTACAGACACTTCGATGCGAAATCGAGACATTGGAAAGATCCATCCCGCAACTCGACCAGAAACGAAAATCCTACACAAACGCAAAGACAAGTGCAGAAACACTGCAGGCTCGATATTGCACACTTCGAAAAGACTCGCAAGTGATTCTGGATGAACTGCTTCAAGCGCGCATAGTTCTCTCCAACATCAGGCTGAAAACGGAAGCCATTGCATCAGAGCTCTCCAGCTGTGGGTATGCACAGACACGACGAGAGATTGCTGGAAAGCTAAAGGATATCGTTGAGGGAATTCAGGGGGCTGGTAAAAGTAAATATTTGTTTTCTGACCAAAAGAGGGTTGGAAATGCAGCGGGGAAACTGTTTTTGATTGAAGGACGAACAAACAGAGTTCTAATGATCATGAATCGGTCTGGATAGGAAAGTTAGGATATTAATTAATCAAAAGGGGTATCAGACAGCAGCCCTTTTTTCTATTAATCAATTACTCGAAGCAGCTCCACATGCTCCTCATCCCCAAACTTTGATCTGCGTCATCAAAACCAATATCGTATAATCCGGTATATAAAATCAGATTTTAAAGGTGGTAAAACTGTATTTTGGCCAGTTTAAATCTAAACTTTGAAATAAATTAATTATTAAAATCTGTTTACATAACAGGCTTTTTTATTAATAAAAACATTTAAAATTATTGCTTTATTATATTTCTGCTTATGAAGTAATTTTGAAGATAGTTTTAAAGTAACGCTGATTTTATAAATTATTACTGGTCTTATACACCAGATCATATAATATTTCATTAGAGGTCTCATACGAGTATTTTGTACAACAATCACTAAGCTCAATTGTTGTTAGCGCTTTACTGCAGCAGCGTGTTGTTGAGGCTGAACTTGTCTGAATTAAACTTCACAACTATTTTCTTCGCGACAAGTCAGACTACAATATCAATCATTTCCGATTGGATCTTATTGAGCTGCTCAATAATCATTTCTGTTCATATAGGATCTACCGTGTCTCATTGTTCTCACAAATGGATGGTCTAAGTGCAGTTGCCAGCCTGATCACTGTCGCACAGATCAGCGGCTCAATCCTTTCGCTGTGCTATGAGTACCGCAATGGGCTCCAAACGGCTTCAAAGGACATGAGCCGGCTAGTTATAGAAGTTAAAAGCCTTCGGAATGTGCTAGAAAACCTGATTGAGCTCCTTAGTCAAGATCCTTCCGCAGAGAAGCTCCTCGAGAGTGTCGAGAAACTCACAGAACGAAACGGAATCGTGGATGAATGTAAAGCGATGCTCCAAGATCTTGAAACAAGACTACGCTCGAAAGATGGCTGGCGAAAGCTTGGTCAACAACTCATGTGGCCCTTTAAGGAGCAGGATATTATGAAAAGCGTCGCCAGTATCGAGCGGGTTAAGGCAACAATATCGCTGGCAATCTCTATGGATCATACGTGAGTCTAAATTTCCGATAAAACCGTTTTACAAGAATTCTGAGTAACTATCAGGGCTTTATCTATTGCCATACTAGACACAGCAAAAGGATTGCAAACCAGTACGGATAACTTGGTTCATCAGTTTAAGTCTCTGAAGATGCAAGACAAAATTCGAACTGCCGAGTCCTGGCTAGCAGCGTCAGATCCCACACTCAGTTTTGAAGCAGCACTCAGAAAAAGACAGCCAGGGACTGGGCTATGGTTCGTCCAAAGCAAACAGTATACAGAGTGGAAACAAAATCCCGGGAGTCTATTATGGGCTCGTGGCATTCGTAAACAAATACATTCGTCTTTATGAAAATATGCTAATTTGCGTATATAGCGGGGTGCGGCAAGAGTGTCTTGAGGCAAGTGAATTTAACTTCCCCTCCAAATCAAAAGGCTGACTATCCTGCTGACAGTGCATGTGTGATTGATGATCTTCTCGTCACCCGCGATAACAGTGGGAGTAAGTCACTAGCGTATTTCTATTTCGACCTGAACGATCAGTCGAAAAGATCTGGCGACGACATGCTAAGTTCCCTTCTCTTACAACTCTCTCGCCAATCCCAGGTGGCGTTCAAATCATTACAGGAACTCCGGGAAAAGTCAAGAGATATTCCGGAGGGGAGGAAACCCACTAGCCCTGTCCCGTCCACAGAAGCACTTCTACAGACATTGCAATATATTATTAGCCAGCTAGATCATACATGTCTCATAATAGATGGACTAGATGAGAGTAGCGAACTCATGGTTACCTTGACACACATTTTGAAAATGGCAAGTTGTGTATCGTTGAAGATCTCGGTTTTCCTTACAAGCCGAGACGAGAGCGATATCGAGAGATCACTTGAAAAACTCTCGGGAGCCCCCACCACACAGATGCTTATCCATGGAGCCGACGTCGACAACGACATTCGCATCTTCATTGAACAGAGTCTCATCCATGATCCTGGCCTTTCCAAATGGTCGGAGAGTCTAAGAGAGGAGATTCAGAGGACTCTAATGAATGGTGCGCAAGGAATGTATGCATTATAGGTAGAATTTGTGAGGGCTTTTGGCAGTTGCTAAATTTTGAACAGGTTTCGGTGGGTTGAATGCCAGCTCGCTGTCATTCGCAAGTGTATCAAACCACAAGCCGTGAAAAGAGCCTTGACATCGTTGCCCAAGAGTCTAGAAGGCTCATACAATGCAATACTTGAGAGTATAGATGAGGAGTACACAGACGACGCGCATACTATTCTTCAGTGGATAGTGTGCTGTCGTAGACCGCTCCTGCTCGCCGAGGTTGCTGAAATCCTTGCCTTTGATGCGGACGATAAACAGTCATTCGACCCAAACTTCCGCGCACCAGATCCCAAAGACGTTCTGAAAGTCTGCTCCAGCTTGGTTACAATCTCTCCTCTAGATCCGGCAACAGGAACTCAAGAAGTGCGGCTGGCACATTCAACAGTGCGAGACTTTCTTCTCACCGAAACGACCAGCTTAAACGGACCAGGATCATTTCTCATCGTGGAGGAATTGGCGAACAGGACGATTGCACAAATGTGTTTGACATATCTGCTCTATATCGGTGGGCTGCCTAACACGGACGCGCACCTCGTCAAAGAATTTCCACTTGTGACCTATGCAGCCCAAAACTGGATCAACCATTATAAGACTGCAAGATGCCCAGACGATCTATCTCCGCTTACTATGCAACTATTCACCTCCACCAGTGTCTTCACAACGTGGCGTCGTTCATTCAATGTTGATAAACCGTGGTCAGGGAATGAGCGATCAAGGGACAGCTCAGCAGGACCTCTCTATTACGCCTCTCTAGCTGGTCTGCCCACGATTGTTGAATCTCTTCTTCAAATTGGAGTCGATCCAAACCAGACTGGCGGAGTATTTGGCTCCCCACTTCAAGCTGCAGTGTTTCACCGAGAGACGGATATCGTGGAAATGCTACTCTCTCATGGAGCTAATCCGAACCAACAGGGAGGTAGGTTCTATTACCCTCTAACCGCTGCAATTGTACGTGGTTTCACCGATATCGTGAAGGTGTTACTGTCCCATGGAGGGTCTCCTAAATGTAAAGACTTTACTACAGGACACGCTTTGCTCATCGCTTCACGTGAGGGTCACCTCGATATCGTACAGCTGTTGCTGGATGCTGGAGCAGATGTCAATGCCAGCACTGGTAAAGTAGGAACTGCGCTTCATGCTGCAGCATCGAAGGGTCACAAGTCCATATGCAAGCTCCTTGTGGAACATGGCGCGAAAGTGGAAGATGATATATACTATTCTCGCAACGCCATTTACTTCGCAGCGATGGCTGGACACGAGGATCTTGTCATATATCTAATGGATCAAGGAGTCCCACCGAGTTCAACTACACTGAACGCAGCGGCGTCAGGGGGACTTCAAATGATAACAAAGAAACTTTTAAGTCAAGGGCTGGAGATCTCCCAGGACTTCGCTCATCCATTTCAAGATGCCGCTTACCATGGCCACTCCAGTGTTGTGAGATTGCTTCTCGAGCATGGCTACGATATTAATGCTCAGCATGACTATTGCGGCACCGCGCTCCATGCAGCAGCCAAGGGAGGGCACATAGCTTTGATGCAGGAGCTACTGGAGCACGAACCTCCTGCCGATATTGCTGCTCTTGGAAGTCTACATTCGAATGGAGACTACTATGGCAGCGTGCTCGAAAATGGAGTACTCTCGGGACGTGTTGACGTCGTTGAGTTCCTCATTGAGAGAGGTGCAGATGTTCTTTTCCAAGAAGACTTCCATGGGTCTGCATTACAGCTCGCAGCCTCCAAAGGGAATATTGCCATATTCAAACTGCTACTTGCCCATGGGGCTGATATGAATGCTAATCATGGGTATCTTGGCTCCCCACTGCATGTCGCTGCTGCTGCCGATTGTCTAGAGATTGTCGAAAACCTACTCTCGCTTGAATGCGAAGTTAACTCGTTTCTCCAGCGTGGGTCTAACTGTAGTACGGCGATAGAGGCCGCGGCATCGGTCGGGAATGCAGAAATAATCAGGCTTCTGCTGGCACGAGGAGCCAAGACGAAAATGGAGCGTCCTGACGGTATCTACAACGGACCGATTCTATGCGCCGCTGGTAAAGGCTACCTCCCGATTGTTGAACAACTCCTGCACGCCGGTGCCGATGCTGGGGCAAAATGCTATCGCAGGCTCGCAACACCATTAGAGGCCGCAGTCAAGTCTGGTAATATCGAAATCATCAAGGTTCTACTAGCACACGGAGCCAATATAAACCAGGAATGTCTCTTCAAGCACGCCATACGCAACGGTTACTACGCAGACAACGTTGACAAAGCCGAAAGTGCTCAAATTGTCCGATTTCTCGTCGACAATGGAGCATACCTAAATTGTCACTTTGCGCACAAATTCTTCCATGGATATTTTCAGGACACAGATATGTTTCCCCTGTTGCTCGCAGTGTACGAATCACGTGACGATCTGGTGGAATTGCTCTTGTCGGCGGGAGCCAACGTCAACGAGCAGAATAACGAGGGTTGGGCCGCTATTCACGAGGTTATTTCAGATCAGAGTCTGAAGGAAACCCAAAACTCTGCCAGCTTCTCATTGAAACCTGGAAAGCAGATCTAAATCTCCGCCTAGTGAACGGAAGTACAGCTCTTCATCTTACAGCTCAGAAGGGCGAGATCGAATGTATGAATAAATCATTCTAGATGCTGGGTTTGATGTGAACGATCGGAATTCTGTAGGGCAAACTGCACTTCATATTGCTGCGGAGTATCGACAGAAAGAAGCTGTGCGAGTATTGTTGGCTAGAAATGCTGATCGCAGTATAACAGATGAGAAGGGCCATATGACTGCGCTGGATATTGCTGAGTTCAATATGAGTCAACCTCGTGAGGGAGTGGTTCTTATTATGAGAATCGGAGTGTTCAGTATGGTGAGATAGTTAGGCTACTTCGGACTACTGATTGATAAAGATATAGGAATTTATCTAAGTGTAGTACAGTAGAATCTTTTTGTATCAATTTGGAACTGGTCTGGCTATCAACACTGGTATTT
>JAJGRW010002134.1:0-22298 GCA_025461045.1 Carex parvula | reverse complement strand
AAATTAATTATATTTAATAATTTAAATTAATTATATTAATAATTTAAATTAATAATTTTTAATAATTTAAATTAATTATTTTTAATAGTTAAATAAATTATTAAAAAATAATAAATTTAAATTAAATAAAGCAAAAATATACCTGAATGAAGAGGAGAATTCAGAGTTGAGTTGAGTGAGTTGTGAGAGAGAGAGAGAAAGATGGGCATTTTATAGGTGTAAAACAACAGCAACAAAAAAATAGAGTACCGGCCAGAAAATGGCTGGTAATTAGATAAATAGAGTACCGTCGAGAAAATAATATGTATTTAAATAAATAGGATACCTGTCATTTTTTGGCCGGTATGAGTATTTTTATAAATATCCAGATATCCAGGTATATTTTGGATATTAATAAAAATGTCGGTGCTAAGGTTTCCTGGATTATGATCTCCAACAGCTTCATATATCGTTTTTGAACTTTTTATTAAATACACCGACCAAACCTCTTCACTGTTCAACCAGCAAAGACATTTATACCACAAATTCGGTTAATTAACTTAATATCCACTTATTTTCATAATGAATTTGATTAATTAGCAATTAAGTTGGCTTTGCCGTTTGGGCTAGGTTGATTCTTGACCCTATACCTATAAACTTTTTTTCTTTTTCTTTTTTTTTTCACTGAGAGAGGTGCGTCAAGAGATAATATTAGTACTATTTATGAATTATGAGCGGTCAGAATCTTATACCTTTGTAGCGGGCATGTCAAAATGGAAATGAATCCAATGGGTGATTAATTTCCAAACCAAAGATTATTAGTAGTGGTACACATCCAAATTGTTAGTGCTCAATTCCAACATTAGGAATTTAAGGATGTAATTAGCATGACTGGCCGGTGTGTCTCCTCACTACCAACCAAGGAAAAGACCTCTATTATCTTATTGTAGATGGATGGTACATTGTGGGGCTACTATTTTTACTGCCTTGAAAACAAAGCAAAGATTTCTCAGGAGAAGGTTTCCCCATCTTAGTGGTAGATTTGAAGGGGCAGACAGATTCTACATCGGATTGTGTGTGGCTTACAATATACTAGCTTCATGTGTGGCCGTGCGGGATATAAGCTTCACCACATTGACAAATCAATAGTTCGGTTCGGTTTGACGAGGTTAAAAATTCGTGATTTGAGTATAAATTGGGTATAATTCGGGAATGATTCGGTACAACAAGGAAGCAAAAAATTAAAAACCCGAAAAACCCGAAAAAACCGTAAAAATTATTTTGAAAATTATTTTTAATTTTTTTTCACATTTTTATCGCGAATAATTCGTCAACTCGCATTTTGTACGCGTTTTATTCGCAAATAAACCATATTATAAGTTTTTCTGCGTTTTATTCAGAGTTTGATTTCGGTAACGTCAAAAAAACAAATTATACGTGAATTATACACGAATTATACGCGAATCTTATCACTATGAGCTTCACAGCATGGTTTACTAGTCGAAATTTTCTTTCCTAATAACTTTGGTCAAAGAATTGGCTACATGAACAGTTAAATAGGATATATTTAAAACAACATTCATTTTGAGCTAAATAATGAAATTAGAGCTGAAGATTTTGTTGGATTACAAAGGTAAGTAGACTTGACAAACTATCTTTTAGTTTCCAATGAAGTTAGATTATGTTATGTCATATTTATGAATGTGTAGGTAGATTTGACAAATTATTTTTCAATTTCCAATGAAGTTAGGTTATGAATGTCATATTTATCGATAAACTATTTCTGATAAATTATTTTTTCTCGAATTATTATGAAGTTGTTAAATTATTGTTGATATTGAATTGTACTACTTTTGTATGAGGATGGTTCGTACACTTCATGTCTTTTATATCTCAATCGTGTCTCAAATTTTTATTTTTATTTCTTTTAATAAACATTGGAGGTTAAATCACCCAACTATTTAATATTCACAAGGAACTTCCTCATTCGGGTTTTGAGCATTGCCTTTGTCACTAGACCAAAGGCTATTCTAATTGAGTAAATATTGGAGGTCAAGTCATTCAACTATTTAATATCCACAAGAGATTCCCTATTTGGATTTCAAGCCTGCGACATCTCACATCGAGAAACTTTTTAAGTAAATATTGGAGATCAAATCACCCAACTATTTAATAATTAATATCCATAAGGGATTCTCCTATTCGGGTTTTGAATTTGTGACCTCCTACACAGAGGACATTGCTTTGCCACTAGACCAAATACTGGTTCTTATTGAGTAAAGGTTGGATGTCAAGTCATCAAACTATTTAATATCCACAATAATTCTCCCATTCGGGTTTCGAACCTATGACCTCCCACACGGAGGGTATTGCCTTTGTCACTAGACCAATGCTAGTTCTCATTGAGTAAATATTGGAGGTTAAACCACCCAACTATTTAATATCCACAAGGAGTTTCTCCATTCGGATTTCGAAACTGCGACCTCCCACACGGAGGGCATTGACGTTGCTACTAGACCAAAAAAGCTGGTCCAAAATCTTTTGAAAAATAGTGATTTTGTACCTGTCTAAAGAAATAGTAAACAAGTTTAAAAAAAATATATAAAATTTAGTCTCAAAGCACATTTTAATATAAGAGTTCATGTTGAAATGTTGAAATTGACTTTTTGAATTTTAAAAACAAAGATAAGAATGTGATGTACAATTAAGGCATGAATGACATGAGATATTTGAACTCTACTCTTATAAAATAATACTTTAATATGTATCTTAAAATGAATATCTCATAAGCATTGAAATTTTGAATAAAATTGAAATTGATAAGAAAAGTAGTTCAATATATGTTGTCCCGTAAAATAATGCATGCGGCCTTTTAAGAGGTACATACACACTATCAAAGCTTTTTGCCACATAGAATCCTTCTTAAACATTCCCTCCTTGGAGTTGTTGGATTGGCGGTTGGCCTATGCCACATCCTAACTAACGTTCATAAATAATGACATAATAAAATGCGTACGCTTTTATGGAAAATGTTATGCAATTTATATTGTATCATCAACATTAATTAATGGAGATCTAATAGCTAATATACAAACGTTTGTTTCTGGACTCATGAACAAACGGTTTGGTTCTCCCATTTTATTGAACTTATGCACTATTGAAAAACAGCTGTTTTCAAACCAGCTTAATAAATAGTAAAAAAATTCTAAAAAATGTAAAATTTGGTCTCAAAGCATATTTTAATATAGATTGAATGTGTAACTGTTTGGATCGACTGTTTGAACTTTGAAAATCAGAGAACCGAATTATTTGTTCCTAAGTGCAGGAACAAACGTTTGTATATTAGCCATTCTGTTAATTAATGCCTCTAGCTAGAAAGTAGAAATTCGAAGATGTGCTAATTGTCTCATCTAGTTGTGCAAATGTTGAAAAAAAGGTCTATGTTTTGGGTTAATGAAGAGATTAATTATCTACGATAAAAAAAAATATAACTCGATCTTCAATTAAGATTTTATTTGCAAAGTATATATATATAGATCAAGAAAGGTTAAGTGTCATGCAAGCATATTTCTACCAAATTGTGCTGTTATACAAGTAATGACCATATGTAACTGACATCAATCATAAAATGTATAAATCTAGGTTCTCCTTGACATCAACGCTAAAACCAAATTAGATCATATTGGATTATATAATACTCCATTGAAACACTTTCGTAAGGAACAATTCGTTCAAACACAACAGAATAAAAATCTTAACGACAGTGCACCCTCTCTATATACTCTTTTCCCCCCCTCTCTCTCTCTCTCTCTCTCTCTCTCTCTCTCTCTCATTGAAATACCAGAGCTAGCTCTCTCTCAGTGTGCACCCCAGATCAAGCAACAGCAACAACCCCACAAGGCCACAACCATCTAAAGTGTTAGCCCAAAAACCATGGATAGTGGTACCAAGATTTTAAGAAGGTCCCTCCATGCCTTCTTCAACAACTACCACCACTTTGCCTTTGCTGCCTCCTTCATCATCCTCCCTTTCTCCTTCTCTCTTCTTCTCTCTCAATCACTTCCCTTCTTACCGCAACCGGCATTACACTTGGCCGTTTCATCCCGTCTTCGGTTAATTTTTGCCTCAGCCGGCTTCCCTTCGAACTGGCCTTTCTTTTCACTCCTCAATTCAAAGCTCTCTCAATCCATTTTCTCCTTCCTCCTCACCCTCCCTTTCTCTCTTTCATCCCTGCTTCTCGCAAAGCCTTCGTTATCAGAACATTAATCCATCTCCCTTCTAATAGGAATCTATGCACACTTTATAAATCGTTGTTACATACACATTTCTTTAACTTGTTCGTCGTTCTCTTTTCCAATGCAGCTGTTTTCTCTCTCTTACTTTTGTTCTTCAATACTTTTGGTGCACTAAACCTGACTACAAGTCATGTTGTTTTCGCCTTATCTGCATTGGGTGTGATTCTCTATTCCATAATCGTTGCGAATACCTCTGTGGCTTGTAATATAGCATGTGTAGTGGCTGCAGTGGAGAACCATGGTGGATACATGGCTATAATAAAGTCTCTTGTTCTTTTGAGAGGTGGTACTTCCACGGCTGTTGCAGTGTCGCTACCGGCGAGTATTGCTACTGCGGCTATAGAAGCATTGTTCCAATTTAAAGTGGTGAGGCCATTTAAAATTAGCGGCAATTTACACACCGGGGGATTATGCGAGGGATTGTTGATTGCTTACATGTACTCTTTGGTTGTAGTGGTTGATACAATTGTGACATGTATGGTGTACAAGAGCTTCAAACAAAATTGTGATGATTCAGACTTTGATTCATATGGAGATATCTTGGAGAGAAAGCAAAGAGCTCTTGAGGCTTGAGGAGACCATGCTCTGTTATAATCTTGGTTAGGTTTTAAATTTTCACCTTTTACAATTTATGAAGTTTGTAAAAGAGTGTAAGTTGGGTTTTTAAGATTGAGCATCGACATAGAAGAAAGAGTATCTTGAGGGTTTGAATGCACAGATGGATAAAGAAACGCCAGTTATACATGGTATAAGAATGACCCATATTTTATACAGAAATATTTTCTTACAAGACATTTTGAATTTACCAACAGAGCATTATTTATTCGTTTCCCTTTTTATTCAACTTTTTGCACAATTTTTAGCTAAAAGCTCATTACTTGAACAGTTAATAAGATCTGTATGCTTGCACCTAATGCCCAAGAAAAAATGTGGGGATCATCTTCCAATATAATCTGACCCCATTTTTTTATTTCAAGGTCTAAAGTCTAAACAAAATCCAAAAATTGGAAGCAGGGTACCTAAAAAAGATTTTGTTGCTCATCTTCTCTTGCTGTTTTCCTACTTTAATTCATTTTTCTTTATTGATTTCTGATCTAGGTGCAGATTTATATGAATAAAAGCACATGGTTGTTGATTGGAATCAGAATATTGCTGTTGTATTATGACTGAAACTGATACATATCCGTTCTGTACAGTGACAACAACGACCATTATCTAATATGTTCCAAAAACATGTCAGTTTTACTTTTAGTTCTATCTTTTGTCACAGAATTTGTATATGAGGGATTTATAGTTTTGTGGTGACACAACAAATTGTGGAAATTCTTTGCAAAAGTACTTAGAAAATTTTGTCAAGTAAATGTATTTTTTCTTTTACCATCTTGCTGTTAAATTCATTACCAGCACAAAAGAAAAGAGGGTTCAGAGGAATCCAGGGCAGGTCAACCATTCCTCCAGAAATTAAAAGTGTCATGGGATCTTTTAGTGTTGAAAAATTTGCTAATTCACAATGCATGTTATACTCTGGATCCATATCCTCCCCGGTACCGTAAAAGATTCCCTTCACTTTACGGTTTGAGATTAACTCTCAGCCGGTTTGGGATTCTGGCTGACAGAGGGGGCAGTATTATTGGGCTTTGAGATTCGTGCCAAGTTAAAAATAACGGTCCAGATCAAGTAATTGTAAAAGATTCCCTATTATGGTACCGGGGGTGATGTGAATTCGTTATACTCTGGCGCAACAAAGCTGCGGTTATTTATGGCTCTGATAATAATTCTCGATTTTGGAATTTCGGAAACCATTGGCTATTAATGATAAAATTGACAAAAATGCAAACAGAAAAAGCAATTAAATATAAGAATTGATACCAATATCATGAAATCATAAAAATTTCAAATAAATATACAAAATAAGAAATTGTTGTATATACCAGGAATTTGTCCTTTTTAGAGTCAATTTACAGTGTTATTAATTAAAAGGCATGTCGCCTGAAAGAATATACACTTAGTAGAAAATGACCAAAAAAAAAAAAAAATCATGGATGTACAAAAGTAAAGCAAAAAAAATTATGCTACATAAACTCCAACCAACACCAGAAAACAAAAAAATTGAAAACAAAACAAAACCATACCCTCTCAAATCACCTCACTTAAGAAAAAAAAAGGGGGGCAGAATTCTTTGCTGAGAATTGAAGTCAAAGAAATAAGTAACAGATATATAAATATATTAGATCATGTTATTTTCCTTCTTGAACTGTAGCATGGTGCTAAAGTCTGTAGTTCTCCTAAATGAATCTTGATTACTGGGCATGTTATTCTCTAATCTGTTTGATTGTTATTATTAGGTTGAAATACAGCACTTGACGAACTCTGACCGGTAGCTCTGGCAGCTGGTATTTCATGGTTGTGTTTGCCTTCATATGTAGTTATGACAGCTTTCGGGTCTGACGACGCTCTTTCGATGTGTTTTCTCACATTGCAGCCTGTGTAAGTGCATTTGTAATAACTCCTGCAAGTAGTACACCTCTACTAGGTCAACCTTGGAATTAAGGTCATTACTCAAGTTGAATTAATCAAAACAAAGGAGGTTTTAACTTTTAATTCTTTTATATGCATTTGTCAACATGCATGATTTTCATTTTATGGGTATGCAATGTATAAGAATTGCTTAGAATATGCTTCACATTTAGAGTTGATAAAAAGTTTATTAAGCAGTTGGATGGCACGTTCGATTTATCCAATAATGTATATTATCTATTTTAAAATGGTACTGTAAAGACAAAAGCTGGTACTGGGATTCAAATAAAAAAAAGTAGCTGTCACATAGCTTGAAAATAACACGCTAGCTGTACCAATACTATTGACTATTATTTGGTAATTACCTAATCTTCATCTTAGTTAATTATCACTGTGTTTTTTACAAAAATAAAAACTTGTGTCAATTACCAGTACCGGGTGCTACTCTTCAGTACCTGGCATACTTTTCGCTGGTTGCAGTTCACAGTTCACACATCAAATACATAGCAGAAACAAATTAACCTATCAAATTTGTCTAACAAATATACTACCTTGGATGACGATTGCCTTTGACGACTTTCTGGCCGTACTTGCGCCACCTATAACCATCATCTAGGAGATCAATCTCGCTTGTTGTTTGCACTATAATCCTAGGCTCTGTCAGTGTTCTTTGTGATGAAGATGGCACATTTCTGCTCAGTTCAAATGATTTAATTAGAAAATTATGGATATACATCGAATTGTTACTTTCTCTAATTTATCAGATAGAGGGGGAGAAGTGATGGAAGGTATAAGTTAGTTAGTGAATATAAAATCAATACTTCCAACAAACGAAATATGCTTTCGAAAATGTCTAGAACTAGGAAAACATATGGGTACAATAAATTAAATAAAAAAGATACTGATAGACTTACTGGTGCACCACTTAAATTTTTTATGATACGACTAAATGGCAATGTTATCTTCCTTTGAAGCTGTAGACAGCATTTAAAATTTTTTTTTTTTGTTGCTTTTGAAACTTGCCTCTTTCTCTAGGAGCTTTCCTTTTGCTTTCAAGACGATACAATTCAAATTCTGGACTTAATTGTTGTGATACATGGCTGCCATTGGCTATTTGCAAATGCTGGAGTATATAATTATATATACAAAAACAAAAGTTACAGACAAATAATACCTTCTATTTGCATCGTTATCTCCATCATCACCATCATCTCCTACCTCCTCGCAATCACTCGAAACAGACTCTTGATTCTTGGAATCTGTGTACTCGCTCATGTCATTTGACCCCGCACCACTACCCTCTTTGTTTCTCTTATTGGGCGGCTTCTCATGGTTATGCTTTCCTTTGTAAATTATCTCAGTTATCTGACCCTCAGCCGAGTGCTCGACCTTTTTCTTAACTGGACAATTGGTGTGTGTACACCTGTAATAGCTCCGTGGGTATTCACTTCCTTTGACCATTTTCTGCCCATATTTGCGCCAGTTGTAGCCATCATCGGCTGGCTTGTCGACTGTAATAGATGCCTGTTGGACCCGGTTGTTGTTGGGCTGCGGTTTAAAGGCAGTATGAGTTGGCATCTCTTGGAATTGAGAGAAGTTGTGGGGGAGAGAAGAGGAGGGATAGTACTCCGGCTGAGAGAGAAGCTTGAACTGAGGATAGGTAGGTTGTGGTAGCATTTGTTGGCCAGTTGGCATCCCGGAATTTTGCTGAATTTTTTGTTTGAAAATTGCAACCAGAAATTCTAATCAAATTTCAATAACCTTATCAAGGTATAAAGATTGATGCATTGAGATTTGAGAGGTTCTTGTGCCGTTCTGATCAGGAGATGCACTTCATTTAAACTTAACAAAAACTGACCATTTCTAATGGCAAGGATTACATGATAATTATTTTCCATTATATAATATTGTAGAAAGAAACTTGATGCAACATGTCCTGTATTTTTTGACTCAATTTTTTTTCTGAAATTTCTTTACAGGAAATATAGGCAAATATAGGCAATTTTTTAATTAAAAAAGATAGCAAATGAAACTGAAATCCAAAGTGCACCAAATTTAATAGCTTACCAGTTGATGTGGATAGAAGCCAGGTGAGTCAAAAAATGGCGTCGGGCTAAATCCCGGCGATAGCAAAAAATGCTGCTGTTGTTGGCTTGTCACCATGCCGGCTCCCATTCTGCTTCTTTCATTCTCAACTCGATCATTTCCACCACTAGCACCAGCACCAGCACCAGCACCAGCATGAACACTGGCACCGCCAATTGTGCCTATTAACAATTGGGTGTACGATGAACAGTTGGGCTCATTCGCATCTACCTCATCAGCTTCCCCAGGAAATAGGCTCGATGCTAGCGTCAAAGGTCCCGGACTCTCCTCAAATGCCGGCCTCACTGGCAGTGCAACTGTTGGTCTTGTGTTCGAGTTTATTGATCTTGCCTTCTCTTCCTGGCTCTTTGCATCGGCCATCCGAGGCCTGTGGTGATAAGGTCTAAATTGAAAGCCTTTACTAGCTAGGTCTTTTTCCTCCTGTGGTTATGTCTATGTTGTTTGGAGAAGAGGTACAAGTCCGTGGAAATTTTTGTGAGAAGACTTTTTGGGGGATTGGTAGCGTTGACTGTTATTGGAGGGTTGTTGTCAATTGTGTTATCTAAGTGTAAACCTGTTATTGGAGGGTTGTTGTCAACTGTGTTATCTAATTAATATCTAATTAATTGCCCTTTGTTATTACAGCCGCGAAAAAGATAGAATTTAATTCTTGTGCCCCTAGTTTAAAACATTTCAATTACTTGTCTCTCAACGTTGTACAATACAAATGGCATGAATATTCTACTTGCCCATTATGAAAACATATATATATATATATATATATATATATATATGGGTTATGGTGAGTTACCAAGTAAGGATCTTGTTTTACTTCACGTTTATATCTCCATTTTCAAAGACCAAACAATCGATCTGAATTGCTCAACAAGATATCCATATAGAAATGTGCTTGGAGACCAAATTTTACGTTTTTTTGGAAATTTTTTACTATTTTTTTAGATAGATAGAAAAATGCTCTTTTTGAATGGTTCCGGATCATAAAAAACAGTGATTTTGAAATATTTAAAAAAAATAGTAAAAAGTTTTCATAAAATGTAAAATTTGGTCTCCAAGCACATTTCAATATGGATATATTGTTGAGCGGTTCGGATCGACTGTTTGGTCTTTTAAAACAGAGATATGAATGTGCAGTAAAACAAGATTCTTAATTCGCAACTCACCATAGTCCATCTCTATATATATATATTTTTTTCTGGAGTGTATGATCTTGCAAATGACTTCAACCAAACGGTGAACTAACATAGTTATTTTGAGAGATTATATAGCTTCAATTATTCAAGGTCGAGTTTGTGAGCCCATTTATTAAACCACACCCCCCCCCCCCCCCCCCCCCCCCCGCACCCCCAAAAAAAAAAAAAAAAGGAACAGTGATGTAATACAACTTTCTTCAAACATATATATATATATATATATATATATATATATATATATAAAAAGAAATATTACCACAGCTGAAATATTGGGGCCACAATAAACTATACCTAAGACCTTCCTTTATAAGATATGGTATGATCGCTAAAATAATTAATGTCACCAGCATTTAATCCTTGTAGATATGCTATAAAATCGTTTAAAAAAAAAGTAACATCTTAAAGCATGTTAAGCAATAAGAACTTTTGGAGGACTATTATGCAAAAATCAAGAATATGACACAACACGCGGGATTTCCAACTGTCACCGTATCACGCGGCTTGTGCCGAAATGTTATTTATCCCTGCGGGGTTGCAAAGGGTAGAATTAAAAACTACAAATAAAATCCTTCTCTTAAGAGAACAAAAAGAAAGATTCTAATTCTATTGGCACAGATGACATGTGCATTTGACTAATTGCTTAAAAATGATTTTTTTTTATTTCTAAACAATTTGGTAAAAAAAATCATGTTAACAATTAATTTTTTTCACTGTCCTTTGTAATTAAGATATTTTGTGATAGTTTAGAAATAAATGAATTCACTGTATGTTAAAATTGTCAAATAACAAGACACAATGATCTGAATTGAATGTTAAGGCCCAAATAATTTCTAGATGCTCCGGGTTCTCTGTGAACCAATTATTATTTCTATTTTTATACTTAATGGATCAATACACTGAGTCTAAAGTATTTAATTATCTTTCTTCTCCAAAGAGTCTCCGTTCACTTTCTTCCCAAATCAACAAAACTCATTTTTTGTTAAATTCAAAATTGACACAAAAAAGACCAAATCAAGCCACAACTAGAAGAGAATCGCGGAAGGAGTAGGCAATGTACTAAAATAAGGGTAGGCAATGACCTAATTTTGTACATATTAATAGGTAATTTTCAAAATTTAAGGGTAGGCAACCGCTCCGCCTCTGCTCCAGTCCAAACTCCAAACAAAATGACAAAATGGCTCCTACTCATAAGTAGAAAAATGAAAAAAAGTGTATTATGATGTTTAGGGGTGTTCATTGGGTCCGGTTTAGTCGGTTTTGAACCGAACCGAATTAGTTTGGACCAAACGGTTCGGTTTTTTTGGTTTAATGGTTCGGTTCGGTTTGTTTTTTAAAACCGAATTATAATTTCGGCTCGGTTCGGTTTGAAAATTTTGAAAACCGAAATAACGAACCGACCGAAATTTTATATATTATGAATTTGGTCCGGACCGCCCCGGTTTATTTCTTAATCAATTGCTTTAAATACTTCGGTTTATTTCTTAATGTCCCGATTTATTTCTTAATACCTCGGTTTATTTCTTAATATACTTCGGTTTATTATAAATCAATTGCTTTAAATAAAAAAATTAATATATTTCGGTTTGAACCGAACAAACCGAAATAAAACTTTGGTTCGGTTCGTTTCGGTTGCAATGCTAAATCGGTTCGGTTCGGTTTTATTTTTGAAACCGAATTATAACTTTGGTTTGCCTAGTTCGATTCGGTTGAAACCGAACCAAACCGATGAACAACCCTAATGATGTGACTAATACGCTATGACAAGTCAATTTTTCATATACCGTGTTGTAATTATAATGATGAGGATAATTACGGCACGTGAATATTCACGCTACGTGAATCATGCTGTGGTCGAACATACTGTGACCAAGCATGTTTGATCATATGTAAGTATTTAACTACCTTTTTCATATTTAAATTTGTTTATTGAAACCAATTCAGAAAAGTTTTCAAAAAATATTGAACGATTCTTAAAAAATTTTAAAATGATGAACAAGTATTGAAAAAAGATTGATGTTTAAAAAGAATTGTATTGAACTAATGTTGGAAAAAAATGTGTCATCCGTACGTGTCTTCGTATTGTTCCATGTCATGCTATGATTAAGGCGATTTGTGTGCCGTGTCGTATATTTTTTACTGATAACTAGTTACGTAAATCACAACACGTAACCGTGTCGTTCCGTATCGGAGCCAGCAATACCATTTTTTCCACTCTACTCACATCTCCATTCCGTGCACCAAGAGAAAGTACTTAAAATGTGAGTCTACATGTTAGTCGATGTATAACATATAAACAATACGAGAGAGGAGAGAAAAAGGCAGAAAGAACAGAAAGGAAAGATTTAGAAGAATAGGCAAAAAAAAAGGTGGACGCAACGAGGCAAGGGAAGTATAGGGTGTTGACAGTGCGAAGAGAAAGCAACGCATGTCAACAGAGCAAAGAGCGATGCAAGATCAACCATCAGATTTGGATCTATAGTAAGATTTGCTTGGAAACCAAATTTTATATTTTTTGAAATTTTTTTACTATTTGTTAAGTCAGTTTTAAAATCTCTGTTTTCAATGATCTAGAAATTTTTCACTGTTTATTGAAATCAGTGATTTTAAAACTAGCTTAATAAATAGTAAAATATTTCCAAAAAATATAAAATTTGGTCTCCAAACACATTTTAATATAGAGATCACATCTAACGGTTTGGTCTACAAACGTTTTGATATTAGCCAACTCTCTCTCTCTCTCTCTCTATATATATATATGAGATGGGCTATTGTGCTTTGCAAAGTAAAACCCCCTCTTTACTTCGGGTCATTTTTTGCAATTTGAAAATTCAAACAACCGATCCGAACCGTTCAACATGTTCTAAATATTGAAATGTGCTTGCAGACTAAATTTTACATTTCTTGGAATTTTTTTACTATTTATTAAGCCACTTTGAAAATCGCTGATCCGGTGGTCCAGAAAATTTTACTGTTTTTTTACTGTTCACAGTGGATCAGCGATTTTCAAAGTGGCTTAATAAATAGTAAAAAAATTCCAAAAAATGTAAAATTTTGTCTGCAAGCACATTTCAATATTTAGAACATGTTGAACGGTTCGAATCGGTTGTTTGAATTTTCAAATTGCAAAAAATGATCCGAAATAAAGAGGAGATTTTACTTTGCAAAGCACAATAGCCCATCTCTCTCTCTCTCTCTCTCTCTATATATATATATATATAGGAGTTGGCTACGGTGCTATGCATAGCATAGAGGGCTTCCGTGCTACGGCTCAATATTTGAGTTTTCAAAATTCTAACGGTCGGTCCGAACCGTTCAACATGATCTCCATATGAATATGTACTTGCAAACCAAATTTTACATTTTTTAGAATTTTTTTACTATTTTTTTAGATAGGTAGAAAAACACTTGAATATCTGAATGGTACAGAATTTTCAGATCAAGTGATTTTCTACCTATCTAAAAAAATAGTAAAAAAATTCTAAAAAAATATAAAATTTGATTTGCAAGTACATATTCATATGGAGATCATGTTGAACGGTTCGGATCTACCGTTAGAATTTTGAAAACTCAAATATTGAGCCGTAGCACGGAGTCCCTCTATGCTACGCATAGTATATTAGCAATTTCCTATATATATATATATAGAGAGAGAGAGAGAGAGAGAGAGTGGCTAATATCAAAACGTTTGCACTGAGGCCCTCGTGCAATCAAGTCGTTTTTAGATTTTCAAAGTCCAAACAGTTGATCCAAATCGTTAGATGTTCAATCTATATTAAAATGTGCTTGGAGACCAAATTTTATATTTTTTGAAATTTTTTTTACTATTTATTAAGCCACTTTGAAAATTGCTGATTCACATCGCGTTTTATTCACGAATAAAACGTATTATTCGTTTTTCTGTGTTTTATTCGGAGTTCAATTTGGTAACGTCGAAAAAACAAATTATAGACAAATTACAAGCGAATTATATGTGAAACTTGTCACTGTGACCGAGAGGTATACTCTCCTTTTTCAACGTCAATCACAGCCAAGGAGTTACAAAAAATGATCAATTGCAACATTATTCCCAACTGGGATGAGATAAGGGCCTGTTAGATGGCCCATGAATAATAAAATTTGTGAAAATTTAGGTGGACTGAAATTTATACCTTAAGAGTACGTTTCATGGTCTTTTTACAAATGAAAAAAAATAGCCGACAAAATGCATAATAATCAAATTAGTGCACAAATTCATGAAAAAAAAAAATCAAAGTTGAACTTAATTGTTTCTTTGATATGCCATATCTTGTTCATTCTCTTATTACATAGTTACATGTTATCAATTTTGTTTTTATTTTCATCTTTAGACAAGTGCACTTTTTATTTCTTTAATTTAATTATTTAATAGTAAATTATTTTTTTCACCTTCACTCGCAACCTTCCGATATTTTTATTAATACCCCAAAAAAAAAACAAATTATCAAATCTGTTCCCACCCCAACTTTATTTTTATTTCTACCCTAACCGTCCGTGGACTGGGCGGTCCAGTTTCCCCACCTGACCGCCCAGTAGCCGGGCGGTCCACTCTTTAAACCTGACCGCCCAGGGCCTGGGCGGTACACTCTTCAAACCTGACCGCCCAGGGGCTGGGCGG
Source organism: Carex parvula (assembly GCA_025461045.1). Lineage (NCBI taxonomy): Eukaryota > Viridiplantae > Streptophyta > Magnoliopsida > Poales > Cyperaceae > Carex > Carex parvula. The sequence goes on along the minus strand of JAJGRW010002134.1, from coordinate 7,578 downwards.
TCCACTATTAATTTTTTTTTTTTATAAGCGGTCCGCTGGGAGCAAACCGCTATCTCTCTCTCTCTTTCGTCTCTGCCTCCAGCCACCCCGCCCCGCCGCCCGCGTCGCCGCCCGAAACCACCACCCCAGCCGAAACCCCACTCTTCCTCTCTCTCTCTCCCTCTCTCCCTCTTTTCCTCTCTCTCTCTCTCTCTCTCTCTCTCCCTCTCTTCCTCTCTCTCTCTTCCTCTCTCTCTCCCTATCTTCCTCTCTCTCTCTCTCTTGCTCTCCCTCTTCCCCTCTCTCTCTTCCTCTCTCTCTCTCTCTCACCCGAACCCTAATTTCGGCCATCTCGGCGACAGTCCGATTATTTTCGGGTAAGTTTCTAAATAATTTTTTTAATTTATATTTTGTATCTTGTATCGACATTGGAACGATTGGTAGAATTGAATTGTTAATTATCTTGTGCGGGTTGTTGATTTTCCCGACACGATTGAATTGTTAAAAATTAGGATTTTCCAAAATTAGAGTTTGTAGTTTAGGGGTTTAGGGTTGACAAAACTGAAGTTTATAAATTAGGGTTGAATTGTTAATTATCGTGTGCGGGTTGTTGATTTTCCTGTCGCAATTTAATTGTTAAATTATGGTTGGATTGTTAAATTAGGGTTTATGATTGAATTGTTTAAATTAAGGTTGAATTGTTAAATTAGGATTTAGGGTTGAATTGTTTAAATTATGTTGAATTGTTAAATTAGGGTTGAATTGTTAATTTAGGGTTGAATTGTTAAATTAGGGTTTAGGGGTTAAATTAGGGTTTAGGATTGAATTGTTAGATTATGGTTGAATTGTTAAATTAGGGTTTAGGGTTGACAGATTTGGAGTTTATAAGTTATGGTTTATAAATCAGGATTTATAAGATAAAATCTTCTATTTATTTAAATGTAGTATGGTCAGAACTAGACGGGGACGTGCATGGGATGGCCCTCTGGAGACGGGGGAGAGTTCACATGATCACGATGCAGAGGCATCCGGTGCAGCGGCATCCAGTGCAGAGGCATCCGGTGCAGAGGCATCCGGTGCAGAGGCGTCCGGTGCAGAGACGTCCGGTGCAGAGACGTCCGGTGCAGATGCTCCCTTTGGAGATTATCCCCCTCACCATCCTGACACATTTAGTCCTCTTCTGTGGACCCCACATGTCAGGCACCGTGTCTCACTAGCATCTATGGAGGTACGTTGGATTTGTATTCCTAATTTAAATAGCATTATTTAATATTACAGATAATTAGACGTTTATATTGAAATCATTGTAAAATGCAGGACACGACGATGATGACAGTGAGGCATCGCACCCCTGAGATACCATACGTCCGTCACCCGTTGATGGAGCAGTTGGCCACCATGCCTCACTGTGATATTGATCAGGCCCTCATTTGCGGTCTAGTGGAGAGATGGCGACCGGAGACGCATACATTTCACCTTCCGGTTGGGGAGATGACAGTCACACTAGGTGATGTCAGCGTCTTGTGGGGTTTACGGATAGACGGCGACCCCATCGGTGGTGTCTCAGACCATCCAGACCTGATGCACATGATACCGGAGCTGCTGGGGGCCGCTCCGTCGGACTTGCAAAAGAAGAAGAAGAAGAAGAAAGGAGAGGAGGAGGAGGAGTACCGGTATTCACAGTACTGCATCAGTCTTGCGGCGCTCCGCAGTTACTTCCACCGGCGTAGGATCACCCCCCAGACACGTGACGAGCAGGCCGTTCTGAGGTAATCACAAACAGTTGCAAATTAAAATATGTTATGGATTCAACAAAAAATGTAGTTATTTATGACTCTAATTTATATTGCAGGTACGTGAGGGCGTTTTTCATGGATTTATGTGACAGCGTCATGTTTGTCGATTCCAGCGGTGACGCGGTTCCGATTATGTTCCTCTCTCTGCTGAAGGACATTCAGCGGCCGTCGAAGTGGAACTGGGGTGGAGCCGTGCTCGCCACTTATACCGGGGCTTGTGTCATGCTTGTCTGGTAAGTTTGTACAAATATTTTAATTTTTTATTACAAATATTAGGGTTCCATATTTACCAGAAGTGCACCGCATGTCCAAAATTTAGGCGACGAACAAGCAAATTGCCGGACCGCTTCTTCTACTCCAGCAGTGGTCCTGGTCGCACTTACCGGTGTGTCGGCATGTTCCTCCAGCTCAGGCGGGGTTATGGACGGGAGATGACCCCGAGAGACGTCTGGGGTACGGTGCCATATGGGCTACTCCCCACATACGAGGACACGGGCAGGGGGAGGACCGTGGGGATTTCGTATGTCTGGGGTCAGCTCTAGATGCTTCACGAGACGAGCATCACATGGTACCCCTATCGTCTGTTCTACGATCGGGGCCTTCTGTGCCAGCTGACATTAGAGCAGAGACCTCTCTCGTTTTATCGGGGGCCGTGCGTATGCTTCTGGATAGTTGAGTATCACTATCCTGATCGAGTGCCCCGTCAGTTTGGCTTGGATGCCTATGTCCCTGATTTTCCAGAGTTGGGCGAGCAGCAGACCACCCAGCTGCACAGGTAACTACCCACTGCCTTATTGTTTCTCTATTTTATTACTTGTTCAGCCATACACGTTACTAATTAATTTATATTGCAGCACTAAACACAACAAGCCCAAAGTCAACTAGAGCACGCGTTTCTGGGAGCATTACCAACGTGCTGCATCACCCCAGTTTCACTTATGGACCCCGCCTCCAGCTCCAGATGCCCCTATGCCGGTCGGGCCTTGGAGATTGCGATATTTAGTCTGGTACCAGAGATGGGGCATGCCGACGGTTTATCTACAGGGGGACTATGGTGATGCTCTTCGACGAAGACTCACGGGTGAGGGTGACGGATCTAGGACTTACTTGCCTTTCAGCCCGATCCATGCTCGTTCGGTATGTTTAAATGAAACTGACATGCTTAAAAAATTATAGTTATATTCATCTTCTAATAATAATAATGAAAATACATTGTGTGCAGATTTTGACCGCTATTAGAGGAGTGGCACACAGCTTCGTGTGCATGGCGAGAAGAAGTTGGAGAGCGATAGGATGTCAAATGCTCCAACACAGTGCACCGATCGTTGAGGACTTGATCACTCAAAAGAGAGCAATGTTTCTTTTAATATTTATAAACTCGGAAATGCTATCGGTTAGGACTGCAAGCGCACAATCCTTATCGAGTAGTATATTCGAGGTCGATCCACAGGAAATATTGGTTCAGTGCTTTGAGCGATCGAATCACAATCTTTCGAAAGGCTAGATGAAATCTGTAAATTGAGAGATGTTTGTTGATCAATGTAAATTACGAAGCAATTAAAAGTAATTAAAATAAAGATAGAGATGAGAATTCTTAGGGTTTCGGCACACCGTTGCCACTCAATCCGCCTTGACAATATATTCCTGTTGCGTCTGATTTCCTGTTGTTGTTTTATGAAAGATAACTACACAGGTCACTGCGATTTATGTTACGCGAGGATGACAGATCTTTCATCGAGACTCTACACAGGACAATGCGATTTACCTTACGCAACTGTCGGGTCTCTAAATACCCAAATTACTACACATATCACTGCGATTTACTTTACGCAAATGATGGAATTTGGTACGCGTTTTGTTGGTCTGGTTTATGGTTTCTCCGCTAAAGTTTTCTTCACATAAACCTAATAGATCTCAACGAGGCTAACTCATCCAAATAGTTTCTCTTGCCATTAAAGCACTGTCACTACCCTAATGGTCTCAAACTAGATCATTGAAATTAGGTGAAGAGATAATAAATCACAAAAGCATTTAGATACAACAACAAGAAACCATAATCAACATAAATATATATATCAAAACATCAAGAGTAACAAGGTTTACTGCCTAGCCCTAAGAAAAAGAACTTAGCCGCGGAACGGCATGGTTACAAGCACTCCTCTCTTCTCTCTTTAATCAAATCTAACCCTAATTACAAAGATGAAGTATTCTTCTGCCCAGGGGCCTTATATAGGAGTGTAGGGACGTGTAGAGGTTGATTGGAGGTTAAGAAATCAATCTGGAAACAGCTGTCGGCAGTTATTCCCCAAGAGACGCCTTCGGATACGGACCGTATCAGGTGATACGGTCCGTATTAGGACCTCGACGGTTAGGGTTTAATGCTTTCAGCGCTATCTTCTGGTCAATGCTAGGCCTGGTCCGTATTAGCCAATACGGACCGTAACAGAGACTTAGTCGATGAGCGTCGCTGATCCGATTGACCCGATTCTAGCTCCATTTGATGTAAAATAGTCCCAAAACTTGTATTCTGCAATAAAACATAAAGAAGGGTGACAGTAGCCTTTTTCTCTAATAAATCAAACATAAGTGTGAAAAAATATGTAAAACCTAAGCCAAAACCCTACGTAAATCATCGTTATTTTGACTCTGATCAGGACTCTGGCTGGGACGGGCGCCTCGTTGGTATGTTGCACGATGCCGGGGAGGACATCAATTGGCGCGAGATAAAGGCCCCACCACCAGATCCGGAGCAGCCTAGAGCCCCTATCTACGCTGATGAGATGCCGCCACCTCCTACAGGTAATAATATGTCATACAAATGATCATTATTAAACGTCTCTTTAAAAGATCATTATTATTAATTTATCTTCATTTCTGCAGATGATGACTCGGGTTGGGCGATCCACCAATGGGTGTTGAACAACAACGCGTGGAACGCGTACTACAACGAGCATGGAGTTCCCGTGCAGCATACCGAGGTAGCAAAAGTTCATTATTTAATTAATTTACTCGTTACTTCTATGTCTTTAATTTAACATTGTTTACATGCAGGATGAAGCTGCCGCCGCCGCCGCCGTTTTCTCTTTGGATGACCTAGCTCCAGATGAGGGCGGATGGGAGCCAGCTAGCTCCCACCGACCGCAGTATATGGAGCCCAGACAGCACGACGGCGAGGCCAGTGGGAGTGGGGCACAGACTGCAGATGGCTTTGCCGCTGCTATATTTGGCACACCGCCTCCGGCCACGTATCCTCCTACTTGGGAGGCCGATCCGTGGGTGTTGCGTACACAGGCGGGGATCCATGGGGAGCATGCATTACACCTGGGGGCGGACCCATGGGCGCGTGAGGCCGTACACGATGACATGCAGGTGGATGAGGTTCACCAGAGGCGTCCGCCGTCGCAGAGAGAGCGCCATGCACCTACTAGGTTGGACCTCTCCGGACCTCGCCCTCATCGTCGCCGTTAGGGTTTTTATATTTTTTTTAGTTTGATAGGTTTCTAGTATTTTAGTTTGGATTATTATATTTCGTGTTTGGACTGTTATGTTTCATTTTTAGACTTACCATTTAGATTACCTACTTTTGTTGTTTATACTTACCATTTAGATTACCTACTTTTGTTGTTTATACTTACCATTTAGATTACTATTTAGATTACCATTTAGAAACATTTAAACATTAACAAACTTAATATAAAACTAATCAATTATATTAAAACTACACAATTACATAACATATAAAAATAATCGTCAATTATAAAATATAATCGTCAACAAATAATAAATATATATCATACAATTTAATATAAAATATTCAATAAATCATTACAACAATTTAATGTAAAACATTCAAACAAATCATTACAACAATTTAATATAAAACATTCAACCAAATCATTACAACAATTTAATATAAAACATTCAAACAAATTAAAACATAAAACCTTAAAAAAAAAAATAACAGAGGACCGCCCAGCAGCTGGGCGGTCAGGTATGAGGAGTGGACCGCCCGGCCGCTGGGCGGTCAGGTGGGGAAACTGGACCGCCCAGCCCACGGGCGGTTAGGGTAGAAATAAAAATAAAGTTGGGGTGGGAGCAGATTTGATAATTTGTTTTTTTTTTTGGGGTATTAATAAAAATATCGGCGCAACCTTTACTCTTCACTCCCAAACCACCTATAGGTCCTATAGTATAAGATGGAAAATTTTAGATAATTTTAATCCATTAACATTAGATTAAGTTGTCTTAATTTTGCAGATGACTAAAACATTGACTAAAAGGGCAATATAATCGACCGATATTGTTTTATTATTCTCTAGCTATGTCATGCCTATAAATCTTAATTCCAAAAACCGCGGACAACCTTAATTAATTACGAAGTAGATACAATTTCCTTTAAAGCCAGGAAATTAAATCACTAGCACTAAGAGAGAATGCACGACCCTCAACAGAATCAAATTAAAAACAACATTTGGTCTCAATGCTTGTAACCCTTGGAGGTCAATTTGGGTCCGATGCTCATCGGATTCAAAGTGAGTTCGATGGGTTCGATGACCGTCCGATCTGCTATAAGATTCGTGCTCGCAACTTTCGTGTCTGCTTTAAAATTCGTGTGCACGAATCTTAAAGCAGATCGGACGGTCCTAAATCCATCGGACCAACCTGCTCTCGTAACCTTGACCCAGCAAGGCTGCCTGTTTCCATTTCCAAATTCCAGCCGGTGTTACAAATTTACAAATTTAACGATTTCTATTTTTTTTTTCCGAAATCGGTAAATTTGCAAGTGTTATCACAAAAATAAATAAATAAGTATGCAATTCTTGTTTAACCGACAGCTGTATTTATATGTGTTCAAAACTGCATGTCCATTTTTTGCGTTGCATAATTATATTGCTGGGATTTTATGAATCATAGGTCTAGCATAGACGATAATGAGTTCGTTTTTCTTTTAAAAAAATACATATAATATATATATATATATATATATATGCAAATGGAACAATATTGGAACAATAACAGAATTTTATACAGTTCCATTTGCTAATATGGAAAATAATATTGTTCCATTTGCAATTTGGAACAATAACGCAAGTTTAATTTGTTGAAAAAAATTCTATAACTTATATTTAGATCCTTTAAATAAATTTGGCTAACATTTTTCTACAACTTATATTTAGATCCAACATTGCTTAATTCGACGGTGGATGTTAAGGCTGAAGGAACAGTACATAGAATGTTTATGGCTTTATGTAGAAAAACTACACATGAGGTAATGAATACATTACATAGATAGTAGAAAAACTATATAGGAATGTTCGATTATTATATAGAGATACAACAAAAAAATGTACAGCAAAGTATTACTGTGTTACAGTTCGCGAGATAAGTTAATATTGACCTATCACCTATGATTGGAAGAAGTATAAGTGCAATGTCGCAGCATGTTATTGTTTTGTTACAATACTGTCAAACACAGGTTTTTTGTACAGTGTGTTATGAAGTGATTCCAATTGTCTTCCGAATAAAGAAAATTAAGAAAATAATATTTCTAATTAATAAGATATATGTGAAACTGTTTTTACGGGGAGATGCAGTCCCACTTTTTTTTTCTCTCTTCCTCTACTGTCTCCACTGCTGTAAAAATGAGAAAAAGTGTTAGATTGTTTTGGAAAGTGTGAAGTAATGCATGTTTAATATGGGATATGTGAATTTTTAAACATTGTTTCAATACTGTATAAAATATGTCAGTATGCTTTATGCACCTTGGCTGAGCAAATGCAGTCAATTTTGAATAGATTGTCTT
>JAJGRW010002133.1:0-17082 GCA_025461045.1 Carex parvula | reverse complement strand
TCACTTTGGGTCCAATGGGCATCGGACACAAGCTGCTCTCGTACATAACATATTAAAAGTAGGTCATCATAATTCAAAAAAGTTTATCTGATTCGTTCGTATTTGCTTGCGATGGGTTTAATCACCGTCTATATGCTTTAAAATTCGTGCGGAATCGTTTAAAATTCGTTCGTATCTGTTTCAGTGTAGAAATGCAAAGAGAGCTACACGGACGTTTAATTAAAAGTCCGTGTAGAAAGGTATCGTCACGGATATTTAATTAAAAATCCGTGTAAAAAGGTTTTTAATTTGCAATCAAGGGAAATTATTCTATGTTAAAGCTAGCTTTTGTAATTATTTTGTAAAGTCCCCATAAATTATTTATTCTTCATATCAGGTAAGTGTTAATTTATGTTTTCAAATCAGATTAAACGTCTTCATAGATTATTTAGGCAGCATTAAGTATTTTACTTAGAATCAAAGTTTTAAATATTAAAGGTTTTTAAGTAATAACCTTTGTAGTGCTTTATATTGTTGCATGTTGTTGTTTTGTGCTGCTAATTCATATCTATAAAAGTATTTATTTGGATAGCATGAAGTATTTAACAAAAAAAGAAACTGTGTAAAAAAAGATTGTTGATTAAAGAACAAAATATATTACATAAAAAAGGATCCCCATACATCGTACCAAAAGAAAGGATCCTCATACATGTACCACAAATTTAAGAAAAACTACAAAATAACTACAAAGCAACCAAAAAAAAAAAAAAACTTAATTAACTAGTTAGATGGTGGTGGCTGCCTTGGACGTTTAATCCAAGGGAAGAATGGTCTGGCTTGCATTGCCCCTACGTACGTAGGGCTTTGGTGGTGGGTGCCCCTTGGGCTTCGCCGTGGCACACTTGAGGGGGGCCATGGCCATGTCCTCTTCACGTAGGGAGGAGGCATTTCGAAGCCGGGAGGGACTGCGGGACCTTCGGCAGGGACTTCGCATGGCCATGTCCTCTCACGACGGGGTACTTCGGGAGGGGTTTGAGGGGTGCGCGTTTGGCCCCTGGCCCATTTGGTGGTGGGTGCCCCCTTGGGCTTCGCCGTGGCACACTTGAGGGGGGCGGTGTCACGGCCATTTGAACATTCCAAATCTCAATCGGGGTTTCTCAGATTATATAGAATTTTGAAGAGTCGTTTCGTCTTCTCCTTAGAAATATTAATAAAGAGGCAACTTTTCGAATTCCGTCGTGGAATTGTTCAAAATTAAACAAAACTTAAATAAATAATCTGATTTTTATACTTTTATCACGGACGTTTAATTACATGTCCGTGTATAATTGTAAACAGACACGGACGTTTAATTAAACAGCCGTGTCGAAAGGTATTCGTGCACGAGTGTCGATGCAATGCACTGAAAAATTATAGACACGGATGTAAAAATCAAGTCCGTGTCGAAAGGGTCTTTCTACACGGACTTTCGAATTAAAGTCCGTGTAGACACGTGTGTCGTTGCAATGTCCGAAAAGGTATAGACACGGATGTTAAATCAAGTCCGTGTCGAAAGGGTCTTTCTACACGGACTTTCGAATTAAAGTCCGTGTAGCTCTCCCTCATTCTACACGGTTGTTAAGTTAATATCTGTGTCGAGAGAGTCTGTCTACACGGATTGTTTATAAAAAGTCCGTGTAGATCTTGTACTTCCTCTCTACACGGATTTTAGATCAAATGTCCGTGTATAAAGGTGTTCCAACACAAATGAATAAGTGAATTGTCCGTGTAGAACTAGGGTTACAATACATATTACGCGCCTGCTCTTCCAAATTTTTCATAACTTAGCTCGCGCATTCAATTCTTTTCCAAACATTTCGAAACTTAGCTCGCGCCCTTCTTCCCCACCTCACATCGATTTCGTCGCCTCTCCTGTCCAACCAACTCTCCGGACCGACAACCTACCTCTTCTTTCTCGGGGAAACGCTCAACACCTCCATTGCGAAGAAATTTTGGTATAAAAGTTTTAGTATTTACTGGATGTATTTACTGTATTTACTTTGGTATTTACTGAAAAAGTTATATTTTTTTTTATAGAACCATGTCGGCTGAGAATGAGCACGTAGATATGATGGAAGAAGGCGAGCACCAAGCTGCTGCCCAATCAGGTTCGGCCAAAAGGAAAAGAGGTCCGACGATGTGCGCGTCCACGTCCGAGGCAAAGCAACTGGACATCGAGTTCAGTAAAAATGGGTGTGCGAAGGGTCCACGGTCGGCTGAGTACAAAAATTTTGCGTGCACCACGGTGAAGCAAAAGGCAGACATCCTGGTAGAGAGATGGGATCACTTTTCGAAAGCCCAAAAGACCGAGTGGTGGAACATTGTGAAGGTGAAGTACCTAACCAGTTAACATCTTTTTTTTAATTGTACATGAACTTAAATGCAGTAATTTGGGTGTCAATGCAGGCTCAGTGGAACATCCCGGATGACATCCCGGGGGTGGTAAAGGATAAGACTTTGAAGATAATGAATGAAGCTTGGAAGCAATTCAAAAGCACGCTGAGTACCGATTGGATGGATCAAGGTAAAAGCCCGGTAGGCTACTATACTTGGCTGACTCAAGATAAGTGGGAGAAGTTTGTGGAGATGAAGAGCACGGACGAGTTCAAGGTATGTAAATTCAGCAAAATTACCTTTTTTTCCTTTATCGATTTGAATTATGTTGGTAACTGGTGTCCGAAATAGGCACCCTGTTGCTGTTGTTCCAATCATATATAAATGTGAAATGGTGTTTATTTTGAATAACTGAATTAATATGGAGTTGAAATGGTGTTCCACTCACAACTTGTAATTTTTTTGTTTGCTTTTTAATTGGTTTGTTTACTTTTTAATAAATGGAAAATAGTAGCTAGGCTAATTTTTTTACTTAATTTGATGTGTGAAGAAAAAAAGGGATGAGGGCAGGAGGATCGTTGCAATGAACAAGTATCCGCACAAGTTGGGGTCGGGTGGTTACCAGGGTAAAAGGGAGGAGTGGGCTAAAATACTGGAGTTGAACAAAGACGATGACTCACCCGTGGTTAGGATAAAAAATACTAGGGCCCAAAATTGGGCGTTGGCAAGGTCCGAGTTAACCACTGACGGGAGGATAGTACTACATCCCACGTTGCGACCCGTGGCTCAGAGAATGGTAAGAGTCGTTCGTTAGAACTATGTGTAATTCAAGCGTGTTAAAAACTTTGTGTACATCACTAATTCATTTGCTATAACTAATTTTTATATTCACAGTTGGAGGTGGAGGAGGAGGTCAATTCCGGTGCCCGGTCGGTCGAAAGGCAAGATGACTCCTTGTCCATAGCGCTCGGGAATCCAGAACACCCTGGTCGAGTAAGGGGCGTAGGTGCCTACAGGGGCTGGAAGGACGTATTCAATGGACCAAAACCTCGAAGGAAATCTCGTGCGAAAGTGAACAAAGACGAGATAGTTGCGCAGATACGCAAGGAGGTGAGCGCCGAGTACCAGGCAAAGATGGATGACTTGGAAACAAGGTTGCGTGCCGATTTTACAGCTATGGCGCAGCCAGCCGAGCAAGCACCTCCCACCTCGACGGGAGTTCGGCGAAGTAGTCAGGCATCCGGGACGTTCGGATACGATTTGGATCATCTAAAGGTAATCACTGCTTGTTCGTATTCTAAAGGCAATTACTACTTGTTGGACAATATTCCAATTTAAAAATAACTACTTGCATGAAATTCCAGGACGCCACAGCATGCGAACTCGTGCTGTGGCTCGGGAGTAAGCCTCTGATTGTTGCTAAGGGCATGGTACATCCAGCAGCCGACAAAGTGCACAATGAGCAGCTACTTCCCGGCCATGCCGCCGTACAGATTGACAATGTCGTGGAGGGATGGGAGCGCGTACCTCTTCCTGTCCAAATAATTGAGAATGGCATGCTCTGTGTCGATGATGCCCGGCTATCATTCGTGCAATGGCCCAAGAATCAGATTATTTGGGATCAGGTAATGCATAAATAGTCAAGTTATTTTGTTACTTTCAAAGCACTTCCTTTTCAAATACTTGAAAAAGGTAAAAAATTTCGATACAGACAGTAGGAGATGATGGTAGTCGCACGAAGGGCGTGATGTCACCGGTACGGAGGAACGAAGCAGAAGGACATTTCCAAACAGTTGCTGACCCTGCAGCTGGAGCAGCAGGGTCAGCAGCTGCTGCTCCGGCAGCAGGGTCAGCAGCTGATGCCCAACCAGCAAGTGCTGACCCTACTGCCCAATCAGCAGGTGCTGACCCTACGGCCCAACCAGCAGGCCATGACCCTACGGCCGGACCAGTAGTTGCTCACCCTACTGCCGGACCAGCAGGCCATGACCCTCCTGTCCAACCAGCAGGACCACCTCGTCTGCTCACCGAGGAAGAATACAAGCTCCTTCCCAAAAAGGATTTGCGGGATCTCCACGACCGCTTGATGGCGGCACCCAAGGACATGACGGAAGTCGTCATACCTGTCCCTCCGGGGATATTTCTACACGAAGGCTCGGTTGTACTGCTGCCGTTCACCGACTTCAAGGACTTTCTACATGCCTCGGGGTCCGATAGATTGCTCTCCGTGGGGCACATCACCATTTTCCTCATGTTAGTGACCAAAAATTGTTTATATCATGTGTATAGCACTGAAGAATATATTCTAATGTCATATGATAATTTTTCAGGAGGCTAATGAATAGTACTCATTGCAAGAGCAAACAGAACTTGTGTGCTTTTCTGGACCCCAGCGTACTTAGTTGGTCGAACGTGGAAAATGCTCCGAAGGTGGCTATGGATTACCTGTGTGGCGCGATGCTCCAAGCTACTAAGGCGAAGAAGAAATTTCTTCTCTTGCCATACCACCAGATGTTAGTTCTAACCTTGTGATTAAATATATAAATAATTGAAATCACACCATCAAGTCAAGCAAACACGTGTCTCACTATTATATATGCCAAAATATCTGGGTACTGTATGCTAAGATCCTATAATTCTTCTCCTCCCACAGGTCACACTGGTGTTTGATCATCATTGTGCCTTTCATGAGTGCGGTTTACGTGATAGATTCTTCACAGCCCGAAGGAAATATCCCATTTAGCGTGAGCAAATCAAACTTCCCGTGTGTGCAAAAGTAAGCAATAATCTTTCACTATGTTTGATTTTTTCCCAATTATAACAAATTGTGGAATTGCTAATTAGAGTCACTCCATTTTGTAAGGGCTTTTGCTGCATACGTTACAAAAGGAGGATTGTGCAGCAAGGACAAGAAAATGGGAAAAAGGTTGACTTGGAGGTGGTGGCCGGTGAGCACAACACAATTCTATAATTTCATATTTTGTTCAAAAAATTATTGTCATTCTAACATAGGCCGCTAAATGTAAATTGTAGAGCCCGCAACAGGAGGCGGGTTGGGAATGCGGATATTACATGATGATTTCCATGTTTCTCTTTGTCGAAAAAATGCAATTCACATTTCCAAATGTGGTATGTAATTCATATTAATTGTGCCTATATAATAGCAATTGATATTTTCATATTATGCTTACTTATAATTCTCATTTCATTAAATTAGCAATTGATATTTGCGACTGTCTTGCATCTACCTTTTCTTGTTAGTAACTAATATCAAATTATAATTGTAGAAACCATCAAAGCAAGCTGTGTACTCCAAGGAGCATATCGACAATATAAGATGTAGCTGGGCAAGATGGTTTCTATATCAATATTGTAATGCTGAACATGGATTTGGATAACAATTTAGTGTATATATGAATTTAGCAAGCATAATTTAATGTCAAATTATCTGGAAAACTGGCTAGCAAAACAGAATGGTATATGAATTTTGTAGGAAAACAGGCTAGCAAATTAAACTGGAGGCTAGCCCAGAAATGAAAAAAATCAAGAAAAAAGAATGGGACAATTCTACACGGATATTAAACGAAAGCCCGTGTGAACGTCCGTGTAAAACACAGTAATTCCACACCGTTGTTAAACAAAGAACCGTGTAGAAATGAGTACAGATATTCTTTTATACAGTCCGTGTATGATAATTAAGAATGCTTCACGGATATGAAGTTAAAAGTCCGTGTGGAAAACAATACTTGACACGGTTATTTAACAAAAACCGGTGTAGATCGTTTTCGGTGTCTACACCGATTATTTTATATTTGTCCGTGTACGATAGTTATGACAGGACACGGATATGAATTTAAACGTCCGTGTAGCAAGAGCAATTCGACACGGTTGTTCTGACCAATGTCCGTGTAGAATGAGTTCGGAGATACAAGGATTATTTTATTTTTTATTGATTTGTTAAGAGAGGTACACGGATATACAACTAAATGTCCGTGTAAAGAAAGTACCCGACACGGACTTTTAGTTGCATTGTCCGTGAATAAAGAGTAGTCGTACACGGTCGTTTAACGTAATATCCGTTTTGCTCGGTTATATGGAGAGCGCAACAGGCAGGTTTATGTTCACGGCTGTTTATTTGGTAATCCATGTAGAAAGCGTTAGATATACACGGGTAAATATCCGTGTCTATAGAGGGTACCTTTTATACACCCTCAACTCATACACGGTAGGGAAATCCGTGTAGCTCCTCCGGTAAAATCCGTCTGCAATCTCTTTTTCTGTAGTAGTGTGGGTGGGCCTCGGAGATGATGAGCGTGTCATCCGCAAATTGGATAGTGATGGGAGGCATGAATGCATGGTGCGGCATGAGTATCCGGCAGTTGGTCATGAATGTGTTTAGGGAGTCTGCGACCAGTATGAATAACAAAGGTGAGAGGGGGTCTCCCTGTCGCAATCCCCTCTGGTGTAGGAATGGTCTTGTCAGGGTGCCATTAACTCGAATTTGCGATGATGAAGATTTCAAGAGGTTAATGACCGCCGCCGTCCAGGTCGGGGGGAAGCCCCTTTCGATCAAAAGATTGATTAGATAACACCAGTCGACCGAGTCGAAAGCTTTGGCAAAATCAACTTTGTACATGATTGCTGGAAGTTTTCTCTTTGTGCAGTATGTCAGGAGTTCCCTTGCTGCTAAGAATGAATCCATTAGCGATCTGCCTTTAATAAAAGCAGACTGGTTTGTGGCAATTAGATCTGGAAGGTGTTTCTGTAACCTGTTAGCTAAGACTTTGGTGCACAGCTTTATGCTTGTGTTAATGACACTGATTGGTCGGTAATCCGAGACTCCCTGAGGATTCCTCTTCTTGGGGATAAGAGTGATGGTCGCCCTGTTTAGTCTTTGGAGGGAGACCCTCCCTGCCATGCAAGTCGTCACTAGTTGAAGGATGTCGGTTTTGACCGTTGGCCAGAACGCCTGGTAGAATTCTGCCGGTAGGCCGTCAGGGCCACTGGACTTACCCTTTGGCAACTCGCTTAAAGCCTGTGCTACCTCTATCTCAGAAATCGGTTCATCAAGTTCTTGCAGGCCTTCTAAGTGAGTGCCTAGCTTTCCAGTCAAATTGAAAGGTCGCCTCGCCGAACGACCTCTTCCTAGCAGATTCTTGTAGTGCTGTCGAAGGAAATCTGGTATGTGCTGCTGAGCCACCTCATTCCCACTGTCCGATCTGATGGAGGTAATATGGTTAATGTTTTTCCTGCTATTTGATATGGCGTGAAAATACTTTGTGTTTTTGTCTCCCAGTTTTAACCATGTGACCCCCGATCTTTGTTTCCATTTCTTTTCCTTATCCACCACCATTTGGTATATGTGTTCTCTTAAGCGGATCCTGAGTCGGAATTCAATTGGGTTGAGGTCCCTTATCTCTTCCACCCCATCCAATTGTTGTAGAACCCATTTGGATCTTCTTAGAAAGGTATCTCTTTTTCCAAATTTTTCTTGGGCCCACCGAGTGAGCGCCCGCTGAACCGAAGTAATCTTCCTTTGGATTCTTCTAATGGGATCTTCATGGCCGATACTGTTCCATGCAGTTAGCACCACTTCATTGATGTCTTCGTATCGCAGCCAGAAGTTTTCGAAGCGAAATTGTCTTCTTGGGGGGTTAGAGTGTGGTTGTATTTTTAGAAGCAATGGAGCGTGATCCGAGACCGTTGCCGGGAGGTCTGATAGGCTGTACGAAGAACCTAGGTTGTTCCAATGAAATGATAGGAAAGTTCTGTCCAGTTTCGAAAATGTAGGACTTGGTCTCTTGTTGGACCAGGTATAGATTCGGCCTTGTAGAGGGACTTCAATGATGCTAGAGTCATCAATAAAGCTGTTGAAAGCTAGGATTAGTCCAAGATTTGTGACCTGAGCCGTTGTGTCCTCGACAGCTCGATACAAGTTAAAATCTCCCAAAAGGATCCAAGGTAAGTCATTTAAGGCCCTGATCATTCTTAGCTCCTGCAAAAAATCTAACTTTGCATGGTCATTTTGCGGGCCATAGACTCCCGTGCACATAAAAACTAATGGTCCCCTATTTAAAATCACAGTAACTGTGTATGTAAATTTGAAGGCATTTTGGAGGGAAAGAGAATTACTCCACGCGAGTAATATACCCCCTCTCGAGCCTTCCGCATTAAGCACCTCGAATTTTTTAAATTTAGAAGGGCACACTTGCCTTGCTCGAAAGTAATCACACTCACTCCATTTTGTTTCTTGGAGACACATTATGTCAATTTTGTTGTCAATGATTAGTTCTTTAATTATTGAGCATTTGTTGGGGTCTCCCAAACCTCTCACATTGTAATTAAAAACACATAAAGGGAATTTAAATTGCTGTTGATAATTCATAGAGGGTGTTTACACAAAAAGCACTTGGATGTTGCTACAGACTAGATAAAACAACAAATCACAAGGCAGACTACCCCAAAAGAAGTAACTAAAAGATTCCCTTCCTGATGGCTCTCTCAATCAGAGAGCTCATCACAACTATCTGACTCAAAAGCTGCCAGCACTGATTCGCCCTGCCCTTCAGGTTGCGCATCCCCCAGTGGGGCTGTGTTGCCTTCCCCATAGTGGTCGGTCGCTGTAATAGTAGACGTACTGGTGATGCCGCAGAGAGAATCCACTTCCTCGGCTTGTCCTTCTTCCAATGGGCGAGCGGCTAAGTTTTCTTTGCGCAATTCTTCTAATAGGTGTGCTTGGCGGGTTGGGTCTGGTGCTTTTGTGGCATCTTTGTCTTTGCCCGATTTGGGAGCTCTGGTCTTCCTTGTTCCATAGTGTTTTGGTTCTCCCTTCTTGGAGATCCGGACGCTTCTCCTTAAGGACGTGGCGGTTGAAGGTGAAGGCATCTGAGGTGTAGGATGGTGCGTGGTCAGGTCGGCAGGAGCAGGCGGTGGCACTGGTGCTGATGATTCGGTGTCTGTGAAGAGATGCGCTTGGTTTGGATCAGCCAAGGCGCTTAGATACGCCTCCTATTCGTCACGAAGTTGTTCCTGTTCATCAAAGTCCTGTCGAATTGCTCTGAGTTCTTCGTCAAGTAGGTCGCGGTCTGAGTCCGATCGAGAGGGTACCCGACCATTGTAGGTGTTAATTGCGAAGTCTGATTCCGTCAGACCCAAGTCAGTAGAGGCGTCTGTACTCAGATTGTTGTTATTGTTTTGCAGGTAGTCGTTTATGTCTAATGGTTCGTCCATTGCGTTGATAGCGTCGACCAGTTCGTCCTCTGGTAACAGCGTTGTAACACCTTCCAAATTGTGTTGGACCTCTTGAATAGGTTGGCTAGACCTGCAAGTATCGTTGATCAGATTCTCCTTTGATTGAGATTGGGGAAGTTCTTCGGGCTCCTCCTCTGGTTCTCCTTCAAGCAAGATGTGTTTCATTTGGACCTGGGAATCGTTGGTGAGAGGTTCCTGTTTGAGCCCAATAGTCGTGGGGATGTAGTCACAGGGGTTTGGTGATAACAGGCCCCCTGGAGGGGAAGAGAGAGTAGTGGTAGGGTGGGGCTGGTGAGTGGGGGAGATGCATATCGGATTATAGCGCTGGCCCATTTCCATCTGGAGGTTGTTTAGGCTCGGTGGGTTGTGGATGTCAGATAGTGAGATTGGGGAAATCAGTAGAGGGCTTGGGTTTGTGTTGTTAGGTGGTTTGCCATACAGGTCTGGTAGGCCCAAATTTGAAAGGCCCATTTTGTAATTCGGTGTTTAAATTTTCGGTGAACTGATTGGGTGAATTTCGTAAAAAATTCCCCCGCAAAAGTGTCGAATCAGGCTTCAGGGTCGTACTTCCTACTCCCTAGGTGGTGTACTGTGCTAGGGGGTCGTGTTCAGTAGGTTGGGGAGCATGGTCTCCAGTTGGGGAGTCACTGGATACGTCCATTGGGTCAGGGAAGGCTTTCTCCTTACCCTTGGGTTCACTGAGACACCCTGCCGTGGCTGGTCGCCTAGTCCCTGGCCGTTTTGGGGAGATCAAATTGGGCGCCGCATTCAATATCGCTCCCATCTGAAACAGAGGACTGGTCTTCAATACCTCACCGATTTCTTCCTTCCTTGGTCCTTCGTCTAGACGAGCCCAGATGTCTAGTAGTATGTTGAAGTCTACTGAGACTGCCCCCTGAGCAGTGTGCGTGGTTGAAGTGTGTGATGTCGCTTGTGCATTCTGGTGTTTGACATTCTCAAAGAACCCCGCATCCGGGGTAGTATCCAATGGTAGAGTGATGGGTATTTGTTCAGCTAGCCAGCTATGGACGATTACCTCGATTTTCCTCGCCAGACCTCGGATCCACATTAGAATAGAGTTGGGAATAAAGGCAAGGTCTGGGACGGCTACGACTGCCATCATGCTCTCAAGAGATGAGACTTTGTTCATTGGTGTATGTTCTAGGACAATACCAAAGGAACTACATGCTGCCACCAAGTGGTCAATGCACCATGCCTGGGGCGATAAACTCTTCAACTCAACCCAGACTTTGTGCGATAAGCTTAGTGGGTAGGCATTCACGGCTGGGCTCCAGGGAAACATGATGTAACCCAGTTCTTGCAGAGGTTTAGCAAAGTTGGAAAGGAAGGTGGTACAGTCTTTGCCAAAGGGTAAGAGGAGAAAATACTGGGCACCTGACATGTGGGTTAGGGGGAAGGGGTAGTCGGACTTGCAGGTAGTCATAAGAACCGATTGTAGGATGGCGTTTGAGTGCTTCGGGCGAAGCCTTGCATCAATGACTATTGCCCGGTTGAGCTCAAGAACGTCATGTTTCATTTCTTGAGTTTCTGGAACAAAGACCGGTATTATGGCCGGGCGATTTTTTGGTAAACCGGTATCTCCTCTTGTACCCTGAGGTACAAGGGGATCCAGTCTAGTCTTCTTTGGGAGGGGTGCAGAGGTGCAGGCTTTTGCCTCGTGCCCCTTTTGCCAACATTTGGCGCAAACCCTTTCATCGCTCGAGCAGCCTTTTTGGTCATGTCCTCTTTCAAGGCAATTATAACATCTGCCTCGCCAGTAAGGGCTAGAGGGGTTGGGTGGGAGAGGAAGCGGGTCCGGTTGGGGATTGGGCCTGTGAGAATGTAAGGCAATGGGGGTTTGTTGGAGAATAGAGTGATTCCAAGGATTGGAGTCAAGGTAGTTCTGCCAAGGAGGTGTCTGATAACGATGGGGTCGGGTTTGTGAAGGTGGCTGGTTGGTTGCTTGGGCATAAGATAAGTTTCTAGGCTGGGGTAGAATGGGTGGTTGGGGTGTAAATGCAGTTAGCTGTGATAAATGATGGTCTGGCATAGTGTTGGAGGCGGTTGGTGGTGAAGAGTCAAATTTCCTTCTTGCCATAAATGCAGCGCTAGAGGAATGGTGGGGGGTATTAATGGCAGGGTTGGTGTGAGTAAGTGAGGAGGCGTTGGAGTGTTTTGTAGAACGGTGGAATGAGTGGGATCCATTAATGCCATTAAAGACGGGGGCTAGGTACTGGTTTAGGGTGGCTGAAGAGCCGCTGCATTTAATGTCGGAGACAGCAGACTGATGGCGTTTGAGATAAGTATGATGGGAAGAAAGGAACTTACCTGGAGTTGAAAAGATGGTAGGTGTACTGTGCTGCGTAGATCGAGAGTGGGTTTGTCTTGGGAAGTAACGACCGGGTACACTGTTGGGGTGGCGCCGCTTGTGGTACGTCAGGGGGCGATGAGTATGCTGGGTGGTTGTGCGGCGCGCGTGCTGAGTGCTCTGGCGGGGAAGTACTGTAAACCATCCATCTCCGAGAGGGAGAGCTTTGGGGCGCATTGTAGTGCAGATGTAGAGTTAATTGTAGTCGTTGGAAATAAAATATATGAATCTTAACTGTCAGTTTTAATAATTTTGAAATAAATAAAAAAAATAATCTTCGAGTAACCAAACCTTATGTTAATGCACATGCTACACTATCTCATATATTAGGTTTTACAAGACGCCAACGCAGCCATTCCATTTGAGTAACCAGGGCCTAGATTTGGCGAACGAAAATTGAACCTAGGCCAAGCCCAAGCCCAAGCCCAACAAAATCAATTCAAAAACCATACATCTATGTAAGGACCAATTCAAAAGGAGAACGGAGTAGGTCCGATGCCCATCAGACGTATTTTTGGGTCCAATGAGCTCCATGACCGTCCGATCCGTTTAAGATCTATGTGCATGAAAATTGAAGCAGAAATACACAAACTTAGAATTATTGTATAAACTAACGGTCTTTTATAATTCTTACCAATTATAAAAGACTGGGGATCTAACGGTCTTTTATAATTGATACCATAAAAACACTAACGGTCCCCATAAGTAATCAATAAATCAATGAAAATGAGTTCCCATAAGCAAAGAAAATTCTTACCAATTATTACAAATCATATAATAAATTGAATGGTAAATTCATTTCTATCGTGGGTCAAAGTAGGAACTCCTATTAGAAGTCATCTTCCGAAAGATCTTCAGAAAGGAGGGAATCCTATTACAAAATAATTAGACAATAGCTTATTTAGCAGCAACAAATAAATACTAAAAAACTTGAAATATTCATTTGTCGAACTGTACCTGTTTAGTCAGTCAGAAAGTTAAAAAAGTTCATTTGTGTAAAATCTACAATATTCAAATATTAATTAAATTACGAACCTGATTTGATTAATTGCAGATCCCCAATTTCAATGTCAGGGCAGCTGCAGTGACGAACACGCACATAGCAAGACCCAGATGGAATCAACCCATCTGGAAGAACATGAAGCAATTCACAGTAATAGATTTCCAGACTTGTAAGTGATGAAATGCTCTGTCTGCCGATATATGACTTTTTATGAGAGGAATCACCAATTGACTCGATAGATTCCATCAACTGCAGTTCATCACAATGGTCAATATACAGTCTAGCCAACATATCCAGTTTCCCTAGTCCGGTAATCAACTCCAGGTTTCTACACCATCTAATCTGCAATTCTTCAAGCTGGGAAGGCAGCTGCTCCAGCTGCAGAACTCGGATACTATGACATTCAATAATGCGGAGGTGCTTGAGAGTGTGAAGATTGCGGAATGGAAGAGATTCAATATTGATACAAGAAAGTAACATTATTTTCTGTATTGACTGCAAGGAAGATGGATCACTCACCCATCTTGGTACTGTGGCTGAAGAAAATCTTAGTTGGAGTTTTTTGAGGTTAGGATGTGGCTGGAGGGATTCTAACCAAGAAAAAGCTGCATCATGGACACCAACCCACTTGTCCTCACAGGCTTCTGGTTTGAGGCTTAATGTCAACCCTGATTCCCCAGAGTTCTGTAATTCAAACAAATAACTTTCCAAGCTTAAATGCAAAGTTTCAAGTTTGCATTTATTTCTCATGCTAGCACGCTGGGCATCTTTTAAATTACTCATTCCATAAATAGAGAGATCTCCTTCAAGGTCCGTCATATCCTTTAACCAAGCTATAGTTTTAACTCTCAACCATGCTCTCATTGTCTTTATTGCCGGAAAATTAACAAGCCCATGCGGGACATAATCCAAGAAATCAGAACATCCACTACATAATCTCAGTAAGTTATTAAGTGAACCGAGTGATTTAGGTAGATTCCAAAGATTGCTAGATTTAATATTTAAAAACTGTAAGTTAAGAAGATCACCAATACTTTCAGGTAAATATTTAAGGTTATAACAATCAAGAATTAAAGTCTGCAGGTTGTAAAGGAGGCCAATGGATAGTGGCAACATTTGAAGACGTGGAGATGCAAGTCTAAGATAGGTTAGATGTTTCAACTCCGAAATGGAATCAGGAATCCCTATCCAATTATTCCCTTTTAATTCCAAAACCCTAAGTAATTCAAATTTAGTGAGGCTACATATGTGCACTTCTCTCGAACATTCTTCATAATATTCCGGCAACTCCGAATTTAGGTCCACTGCCTCTGTATTGTTTATACAATACTCATGATGCAAATCTCCACTGCATGCTCTCAAATCCATAGAAAGAGTTCTTAAACCCTTCAGATTTTGTTGGAGATATTGATTTACATATCGAATGGAACCACGTACACACAAATGGCATGCTTCTTGCGGAACATTTTCCTTTTGAATATCAAGTGGCTGGTTGATCACCACCGAATAATGTTCATTCTCAGAATTAAGTCGAGCAAGGTCATGGATTATATCGTGCAACTGACAACATTCTGAAGGTTCATTTGAATAAAAATTGGAAAGTTTATCAAGAAAGGACCTCTCTTGTAACTCCTCATAATATTCACCAGCAATTTCTTCAATCCTTCTTTTGCTACTGGATTCGATGTAGCCATGAGAGATCCATAACTCTATCAAATTCATCTTTTCTAATTGGTAATCTTTTGGGAACATGGAACAAAACAAAAAACACGGCTTAAGTCTGGGAGGTAAATGAGCATAGCTGATCTGAAGCGCTGGGAATATATCATTCGATGAATTTGATTCCCAAAGGTCACTTTCTAGAATCTCTGTCCAATGCTCTTCATTTGTTTCATGTCTAAGGAGACTTGCAATCGACTTTACAGCCAAAGGCAACCCACCACACTTTCTCATAATATCCCTTCCCATATCTACCAAGTGTGTTGGCACAGTGTGTCTTGTACCACTAAATGCATAATGCTGGAACAACTGCCAACACGAACTTTCAGGCAAGTTACTTGGCCTGAGTAGCATTGTTGTTTGCATGACCTTTGCAACCTTATTACTTCTTGTTGTCACAAGAATTCTGACCATTTTTGCTTCTTGAAAAGAAACCTGAAACAACTCCCAAAGATTTTGATTCTCATTCCACACGTCATCTAAAACAAGCAATATTGCTTTTCCCTTGATAGTTTTTGCAAGAACTTCTTGTAATGGGCTCAACTCACTCACATCACAAGGGTTTTTGGATAATGATTCAATGGTTGCTTTGATGAGTCTGCTGACATCAAATTCATCAGACACACATACCCACCCATTTAAAACAAAGCACCCAGAAACCCTATGATCTTTGTAGACAAGTTGGGCAATGGTGGTTTTTCCGAGCCCACCTTTGCCAACAATTGAAATTACTGAGAATGGCTTTTCTTTTTCAGTTAGTAAGAAATCGATGACCTTTGAAATGTCAGCATGTCTGCCAAAAATACTCGCCTCATCCACCATGTGACCCGTTGGGGTTCGTTAAAATTTTGTTGTTTGGGCGCCTCTCTCCATCACTCTCTCTTAATTGGAGAGCCTCACGGTCCTTCGCTATTTCATCAAATCGACCTCTTATTTCTTTAAGCCGATTAACCATGTCGTCATGAATTGAAACAATGTACTGTAAAAAATAAATGTATTACATATGTCAAATTTCATAATTTGTTAACTAAAACTGGTAATTAATGGATCAAGTGACGACTCTAATGTTTGATTTGGAAATCTAGTAATAAAACAAGTCACCTCTTCAGTGAATGTCAATCCATCTAAAAAAAAGAGAACATTCAAGAATACACAATTTACTTTTAGTACCACACAACGACCAAAAAAAAAAAAATACACTAGCACAATAAGAATCCATTTAATTTGTATATGCACAAGACACTAACCTCCATCTGCTTTCTCTTATGAGAACTGGAAGCCTGAGAAGCCTTTCTTGCCTCTACTTGGACACGTGTAACCTCGTACCGGTACTCGCTGAGCACATCCTCGGAATCAGAAGCTACCTTCTTGAGCTCCTTTAGCCAGTGCTTGACATAGTGGTCTCTGATTTCCCTCTCCTCTGCATCAAGCAACGTGGCCTTGATTCCCTTGAGAGTTACCATCAGCCTCTCCATATTATCCTGGGCAGCAAGAGCACGCTCCCTTTGGGAGTTGTTAGAATTTGATGAAGAGGAAGAAGGAGCCTCGGCAGAGGCTGTAATTGAGGGGAGCAATTTGGTGCCAAGAGAGAGCAGAGAGTTTATCAAAGTCGTTGCCATTTTGCTCTGTAGATTTCTGTGGAGAGGCTCAGTAGGAGGAAAGAACCTTAGATCTGGGTTGTGAAAATGTGAAAAATGAGGAATGAGAAATGAGTAAAGAGCAGCAGATCTGAGGAGGAGGTTAGGTAAGGTAAGCTCTTGGAAGACTTTGTACAGTAGTCAATGTTTATTTCACGTTTTATTTTTCTTTTTATTTTCTTTTTATAATTGTATATATATAGAAGTCACAAAATAACTTCACAGTTTTGTGACTTATTTAGCAGCAACAAATAAATACTAATTATAAAAGACCGTTAGGAATTTAGTGATTGATCAAGATCTAATGGTCCCCATAAGTAATCAATAAATCAATGAAAATGAGTATTCTCTGTGACTTATTCAGCAGCAACAAATAAATACTAGACCAAAAGTTAACTAAGAGTATCTAGACCAAATAAATACTAGACCAAAAGTTATTTGTTTGTGAACTTAACTAAGAGTATCTAGACCAAAAGTTGTTCCTGCGTCTCAGCATACCAGTTACTTATATCGACGAGATTCTCTGTGCTTATTTGCCACAGAGACAGAGAGAATTGAGTGAGAAATTCATCAGCAAATAGAGAGACAAAATGGTGACAAAAGAACTTTCGTGTGCTGCTTGCTGTTGCAATTGTTTATTTCTGCAATGGCAAGGCAGAATCCATCTGACGATGAGGTCTCTCAAATTGGTATTAAGGGTTCTCAAATTTTTATTAATTGAACGCGCAATAAGTATAATACTACACTGTCTA